>JALBZB010000020.1:0-83700 GCA_038050625.1 Pythium sp. MPC-2022a
TCTCATGACGTCATGTGATGACGTCACTCATGCATGTGGGGATCTTTTAGCATAACCAATGTATCATCTCCGCACCCACAATGCACAGCGGAGGTGGTGTGTGACACACAGAATCAGTAATCTGATTCACCTTCATGTAATGGCAGCTCGTTGGCCCATTACACAGAGCCAACTCCAAAATCGCTCGCTTCGCCTCTTCCGAAGTGTTGATCGGGGCGTTATCCTGTTGAAATATGGGGCCATCGGGATGGTTTGCTGCTAGAAATGGGAGCAAGTACTTAGGGAGCGTGGTGCAATATGCAGTCAAATTTTGGGTGCCGTCTAAGAAGCCGATGTCGCTCTTGCCGTTTGCCGAAAACGCAGTTCAAACCATCACAGAGCCGCCACCCGATTGTCGATTCTTGCAGTACTCTTCTTCTTTGCGTGTGTCGTGCCAATAGTACTGGAGGCCATTCGGACCTTTCAGGTTCCATTTCTTTTCATCCGAAAACACAACAGCGTTCCAGAGGCCGCCGTAGTTGATCTTGTCTTGTGCCCACAAAAGTCGTGCATTGATGTGGGACCTGGTCAACAGCGGGGCAGTAAGGCGTTTCTTGTACTCGAGGTGGCTCGCTTTCTTCAAAAGGTGTTGAACTGAGGAAAGGTGAAGCGGTAGGTTAAGCGCGTTTTTGAGCTACCGGGCGCTCATTTTTTCCTTTGACGCTTCGCGAAGGAGCAGCCTTTCTTGTCGGTCGGTCAACTTGGAAGGTCTTCCAGGGCGCTTCGAGATACCGTAGGTGCTTGGAGATGCAAAGAATGACTGGGCCACGCTCTTGCTTCGTTTGACTTCACTTGCGATCCATCGGATTGAGTATCCGAGCTTTTGAAAGTCCAGCATCCGCTGCCGCTCTACCTCACTCAGCTCTATTCCCCTCGGCATGGGAATTCGAAGTGAATGGCGCTGAAAATTTGTGGCACATGTCGTCTAATTGTACCCAGCATAACCAAACATTTTGCGGCGTCAAAAGCGGAACGTAAATACATTTTTACCAAATCTTACCGCACCGTCCCATTCTTTTCATACCCTTTCAAAAATGATATTCTGAACGTGTGGTGTTTTGATAGCGATCCAGAAGCTCACATTTTGGGCGCTATAAATCTCTGTTTTGCGCATCGTTTGAACGCAACGAAAGTTTTCTAACCTAATTTTTGACCATTTTTTTCAAAAAAATCAAGTGTCTGTATAATTATAAGGCACACTGTATCAATACATTAAATTTGGTGCGACCTTCGTGAAACCTCCAATCGAACATGTTCTTTTTGACTTCATAAAATCAGGAGTTCCCTAGTGGCGCTCATGCCTGTAGCTTTTTTTACCTCTTTGATCTTCTGTACCATTAGAAAGGGGATAATCCCTTTCTTTATTCTTATGGAAAAGTTTTAAAATGCTTGTGGTAACAACCACCCTTGTAATAAAAAAATATTCACAGTTTGTGACAAGTGGTCGCTTTTAAAGCTGAGTGACTGCAGATATTTTGTCAATCCTCTGGAAATCAATTTCACAAAATAAAGGTTTTAGCGTAGATTATTTGAGGCTGCAGGGATGAAAGTTGCTCGGTGTGATGTTTACCTTCGCGCAACCTTCACTCTGCCGCATCTTTCACAAAAGAAAACCGGAGCCATTTGGAAAAGACGGCTAGCACCACGCGCGCTGATGAAGATGCTGTCGCGGCGACAGAGCGCGCCGGCACTCGCGACCATCAGTGAGATCGAGCCACCGCAGCGCAACTCCTCTGCCTGTGAGTGTGCATCTTCCACCACCTCCGAGTGGATTGCCACTGCCTATGTAGTTCATGTGCTGGTGATGACTCGTCTCGCTGGGCATCATTGAAGCAGCGCCATTCATGAGTGTACGTGATGCTAATGCTGTGGTTGTGTGGTCTATGTGTGTGTGCGTAGCTGATTTGAATGAGGAAGACACGCAGCTGAGGAAGTACCAGACGCGGCTGCGGGCGTTCTTCTGGGCCCATGACCCGCGCCAGGTCGACAGGGTCGAAGAGATCCTTGAGCGCCAAAAGGTATCTTGTAATGGATCTATTCATTCATATCTTCAACCCACTCATCTGTAGTATTATATGAAGAAGGAAAATGCGTGCTGATGGTATTTTGCTTGTAAAATATTCAACCATTAGGGCAAGGAAGAAGCGTTCATCCAGCGTGTGCACATGCAGTTTGGCGTGCGCGACTTTAGCGGCGAGAGCGCGATCGACGACATCTATGAGCACGAGCGCTACTCGTATTTCTCCTTCTCCTACGGCTCGTCCTCTCCAGGCCACTTGCTACCCACGGACCGTCGCCGATGGAGCGGATTGCACGGCTCGCCGTCGAGCCAGAAGCGCGAGAAAGTGGAACCGCAGCTCCCCGTGAACTGGGTCTGGACATCTGCGTGGGAGATCGACACGAACTCGGGCAATTGCGACAAGGACGGATGGATCTACGCGTTTGACTTTACCATGTATGGCGTGTTATCTCTATTAGTATTTGCACTGCTATCTGTATCTATTATGTCGTATACTAACTTGCGTATCCTTCGCCTGTTTGGATAGGATCAACCAAGCAATCAAGCGCCATGGTGGGCGGAAAGAGCCGCGATCGACAGATTATGTGCGTCGCCGTCGCTGGGTCCGGCATCGCCAGCGTGTTGTCGTTCCTACTCTTAAGTCCGCGCTGTCACTTCCTGCCGCTTTTGCGCCTGAAAGCTCACCCCGAGAATCGGAAGAAGAGGAAGACGAGGATGAAGGTGATGACAACAACACTGTGAAGCGCATTGAAGACGTCGCGAACGATTTAAACATTGACGATGACGATGAGAATGGAGATGATGATGGTGGGTACGATGAAGACGACGAAGAAACAGGTCAAGACGGTGGCAATCAAGAAGATGGCGATGACGAACAGAAAGTGTGTGCCTCGCCTCCATTTTCAGCGGAGAACACCAACAATTGGGAGGAGCTCAAGGGCGTGCTTCCGTCTCTAAACCCATCGCTGCGGTCGCTTTTGAAAGATTCAACGAACGAGAACCAGGCTGCTGGTGCTGCTGGTGCCACGAAATCAGAACTCGAGCCAAAGCTGCAGATCTACTCATTGACGATGGAGAAACCAGTGATTGATGCTGCGTGGAACGCTCTCGTGAAAGAACTGGAGGCGATTTACACGAAAGCGAAAGCGCACAAGCTGGAGAAGAAGAAACAGTGGGGCGTCAAGCGCGAGAAGATCAAGATGCAGATTCATCTGTTGGAGAAAACCATCGCGTCCATGGAGACGGTGGCGCTCGAAGAAGAGAAGAAGCGCCGCATGAGCTCGAGCGCTAACAACAGTCCGAGACGATCTTTCCTTCGCTCACCGCTTGGAACCCCAAACAGTGCCAATAGCAAACCTGGTGCGTTCTCATTATCCCCAGATGAAACTGTGCACACCCCAAAGGCGCATCCTGAGAACAAGAGCGCGGTGAATGTGGTGAATATCGCAGCAAAGATGAAATGCGCGCAGTCGAAACTGGACGCGCTGAAGCGACTCTTTTGGCACCCGCGAGAGAAAAACTACACGCTGCGGTTCAGCATCGACGGCATTTTCTACGGACTCCGCGACTTCTATGTGGAGACTCTCAAGAGCAGCTTCTCACTCCACATGAACCACCAGACGAACGGCGCGCAAGGGATCACTCCAACCTGCAAGATCGTGCTGAAGGGCCACACTGTTTGTTGTGGCAAGCACGTCAAGGTCACGGGTGACAAAGGCACTCGGGTGCCAAAGTCGATTTGGGATCGCATGTACCTCGACACGGACTTTGAAGCCTCGATCTACTTGATCTACGTCGAAGACCTTCATACAAAAGGTCCGCACACAGCTCCGGGGAGATGGGAGTTCCTGTTTACGCCCGAGTCTACTCGAGTCGAGCTGATCAACTTCTCGCGGCGCGTGCATGGCGGATTGGATCTCCCTGAGCCGGTCGTGCGCAAGCTCTGCTCGGACGTTCTCAGTTCGCTTGTGCGCGACCTAGTGCTCATTTACTTCCCTCAGGAGCTCGCCGTGGCGTTCGACGCGCCGCCTGCAAAACTGGACCTAGATGGCGAGGTGGAGATCACGGGATTGCCGATCGACGATATCTTGGAGCGCGACATCGAGTTCATCCACAACACGGATCCAGAGTCTGCGCGGGAAGAGTCGGCTTCGTCATCCATGCCCGTTCTGATCGCAGCAGCAGCGCAGCTACTTTCATTTTTGCACACAGATGTGTACATGAAGCGCATCGCGGAAGCGCTTCACCTGACTCCAGCGCAGTTCAACCTCCTGGTGGCTTTGAAGGACTGTGGGTTGTATCCGCATCCATACAGCTTTCGGAGCATTGCGTCCATGTGCGAGTACTACAACCGATTTTTCGTTGAAGAGAAGCGAGAGGGTGACGAGGAGCATGTGAAGAAGCTCCGCACGTTGTGGAAACAAGCGCTGGAACTGATCTTCATCCGCAAAACGCGAGCTGCTGCTGGTGCTGCAGTAGGAGTTACGGCTGCGGCAAAGAACGGTCCGAACGCTGATAAAGGGACTGATAAGTCGCCGTTTGAGCTCTTCGACATGGACGCCCTGTTCGACACGATCGAGCGCCTGGCCAAGAAGCCTGCGTCTTTCCAGATGACTGTGAAGCGCCTACATTGCTCCGTGAAAGCGCTGAGCGTCGTCGAAGCAATCTCGAAGCTGTACGAGCGTGTGGTGTTGGGTGTGGACTTCAGCAAGCCGCGCACGGGCTATGAGAGCTTCTTGTATGGATTCCGCTTCGGTCGCAAGACAGCAGTGCCCAAGGCAGTCGTGGATGCCGTAGCGGAAGCCACCGCCACGAATGGTAACAATGCGGCAGCGCAGATGCTCGACCCACGACTCCACGTGCAGCTGGACGCGGCGTTCCGCGCGCGTCTGAAGGCGTTCAGCCAGTTCTTCCGGTCGCTCAAGGCGCTGCTCGAGTTTGTCAAGCAGAACATGGAGCAGGTGAGCGCCGAGCTTGTTGGGACACTGAAAGGCACGGGCACGGACTGCGACCTGGACGGATCGTTCAAAGACGTCGAGTTCGTCGGACCAGTGAATATCGCACTGGGCATCCCCGCGTGCTTTCTCGGTCTGTACCGAATGGAGACCATCGCGCTTGGGGACGATCGGGTCGGGCTCCAAATTGAGCTCATGCTCCCGAAAGCCGAGGCACCGCGCCAGAAAGTGATGAGACGCAGGAAGGCGACGCCGGCGCTGGAACCAGTGTGTCGTTTGCTGGTTTCGGACCTGTCCACGGAGGTGCTCATCGACCTCGACGCGCTGATTGAGCAGCACCGCACTCGGAGCGCGTCAACCGCAGCGGAGATGACGGCGCCGTGGTCGCCGACCAAGTCGTTTGCACGCCGCGTGGAGACGCAGAAGACGAATGAGAAGCACACGGTGCTGGGCTTCTCGTTTAGCTCGTCCGAGGCTTCGGGGGAGCAGAACGATTTGTTTACGTTGGGGGAGTCGATCACGAAAGTGAACAGCGCTGTTGAACTAGCGGGCGGTGGAGCAGGAGGAAAAGCGCTAGGCAAACTGAAGCTCAAGGCCAGCGAGTTCACGAAGCTGCACGCGAACGCCAGCTCAGGCTCGTTCTCAACGCGCGTGCTGCCGATCCTGAACTGGGTGATCGCCAAGCAGCTGCGGCCGCTGGTGCAGAAGTCGTTCCCCGAGCACCAGGCGCTGCTGGACTCTGTGCTCTCGAGCTTCCTGCAGTGGGTAAGCTCGGCAAAGATGGAGCTGGACTTTGATGTGCTCACCAAGGCGTTCATCCACGATAACGACGACCTCATGTTCACGTTCTGCGGGTCACCGTTGCACTCGACACCCGTCGTGTACAAGGACGAGCTCCTGCTGCTGCCGCTCATCCTGCAGGTGGACGACCTCGTGAACCTCTGGATTGACGACCGGTACCCGCCGTACGCGAACCCGCTCTACTTTTAAGCGACAGAGCGAGTGTGGGGCCAATGTGATCATGAATGGGATGAATGAACACACAAGACAACCAACTGTAAAAAATAATTAGGAATTACTCAATGTATCAAGGAGAACACCGCAAAGACCGATAGATAGATGCTGCCTCGCCAGCACGGAGATCGTCACTGGCTTGGGAGCCTAGAAAGAAACCCTACTGCCAGATAAATATCGCCACCACACTCCCTACTTGAAGACCCGCTCGCTCTCGTAACTCTGAGTTTCTGCGGACAAAAGAGACTCGGGAGACGAGTACATCAGCAGAATTTGGCTCGTAAAATATGACGACGAACGTCAGAATTCCTCGCTCAAACCTCTTAAAGCTAGCTCACCTTTTGGGAAAACGCACACTCACCCAACACGAACTGTTCGTTCACCCACTAGACGACACGGCACTCGCTGACTCCATCGACGCGATCTGTCTGCGTAACTTGGTGATCGCATCGTCAAGTGTCGCAACCTGATTCCTCGCCTCTTCATAATCCGCGATGCACGATGAGTAGAGCTTTTGGTATTCATCAACTTTCTCCTTTGGGAGCATTTGGGAGTACTCCTTGTCGTCTTCATCATCAGAGCCACTGATAGTCGACTTCGGCTGAGGGGCAGCGTCTTCATGCTGCTGCCGCTGGTCGAGTGAACGCGCATAATCATCTGCTTTGTCCAGCGACTCGACCTGTACAAGCAGAGCACAAGAATGCAAAGCAAGCAAAGAGAGCAACGATCAGTACCAGCAGCTACAAAACTCTTCCCATCAAGCAGAAACGTAAGGCACCGCGAGCGCATCCTTCGATTTGCTGCTAATGCATGGAGATTTCTTCTGAGGATCGTCCGCTGCTGCTGGTGCTTCGCGCGCCATTGCGGCTACTCGAACAGTAGCAGTAGAAGCAACACAAGTAGTTACACTGACCCCATTCGTGGTGGCTGCTGCTGTTGTCGCTGGCGTGCCTGTTGTTGGCTTCTTGATCATGCGCTCTCGGGGCGAACTCGTTGCAGACGCTCTTGTTGACGATGACGTGGACGACGCTCCGTTGTTGCTCTTCTCCATCTCTTTCGCTGCGATTTGCTTCTTCATTTCTTCGATCCTGGCTTGGAGATTCGACCGCGTTGCGAAATTCTTCTTTGCAGCCTCCGCATTTGCAAGAGCAACACTGTTGACCTCGGAAGCTTGTCGATTATGTCCATTTTCGACAGTTTTCTTCGTTTCTTCGCCAGCTCCCACATTGTTCACCGCCGCATTCTTCTGACCGCAGTCTTCGCCCACAACGCCAGATCGACTTTCTTTCCGCAACTTCTCTTTCTCTGCGATCTTCTTCCTCATTTCATCAATCGCAGATTGGATCGTTGAGTTGCCGCTACCGCTGCTGTTAGCACCTCCACCATCGCTAGTCTTGCTGTTTTTCGCATAGTCTTCTGGCGACAGACAAATCACAATCGACTGGGAGGACGCAGTCAGCGGGCGGAACTTGGGAGTGACGAACGCAGTGCCTGTTGAGACTGCAAGGGAGCTGTAGTCCACACGAGGCGGTGGTGACGGCGTTGAAGGAGTGGTTGGTGATGGCGTTGTCATGATTGCTTTCTTTTCTACAACGGGTTCTGGAGCAGGGGGTGGCGATGGGGTCTTCTGCACTTCGGGTGCTTGAACACCTGATCCGTTCCCTTCATCAGGTTGCTGCTGCTGTTGGTCAACAGAAACTGGCGAAGACACCTTTGCTTTTGGTGTACTCTCCGATTTCTGAGGCACTTGCGATTGAGTCGAGCCGGCGCTCACAGTTACAGGACGCGCAGCCTTCTTTTTCATCATCAACGACCTCAAAATCTCGGCACGCAGCTCATCAATCGACGGTGTCGTACCGGCCTTTGCAGCAGCATTATTGACCACTTCAGATACTGTGGGTAGTGATGGTGTTGCCGATCTTTCTTCAGTCATCGCAGCATCAGCTTTCGCGCTTTCGCTTTCAGAAACGGTCTTGGAAAGACGCTTTGTGCGCAATGCTGCAGCTCGGAGACTGTCCAAATCGAATGGCTCCTCTGTGATTGCTTTCGCATTGTTCACATCGGCAGCATCTCCAGGTCTCTCTGGACTCTGGTTGCTGCCTCCACTGCTGTTGCTGCTGCCACTGCCTGTCGAACTTCCCAAGCTCACACTGTCTGGTGTTCGTGTTAGATGTGGCGGCACATTGCGGTACTTGAAGCCCCCAAGCATTGCTGGTGGCTGTGGAGGAAGTGGTGGTGGTGGTGGCATCCCGCGAGGATACTCGACGTTCGAATTGAACATTTCCACGTTCCCATGGCGGTTCACACGAAGGATCTGATCGTCTGCAAACGGTGGAAATGGACCAGATGACGGTGGCGGCGGACCTGCGAACTGTGGTGGCATGGGCTGACCGCCAGGCATCGGTGGACCACCAGGCATGCGGAAATGAGGTGGTGGCGGTGGTACGGAAGGATGCGCTCCAAACCCACCACCAGTGCCAGGTGGAGGAGGATGTGGACCCCCATACATCATCCTCATGCTGTCCACCTCTCCCATGTGTTGGTCCAACGTCGCAGGCGGCAGAAAAGGGTGGTGGCGCATGTTCCGCTCAAATTCAGGTCCTGCATCGACGTCTCCACCACCATCGCCTGTCATCATCATCATTGCATCGAGCTTGCGCTTCGACTTCTTCTTTCCTCGCTTCTTCTGCTTCTTTTGACGCTGGGGACTCGCGGTTTCCGAGTCCCCCGAGGCACGTGACGCCAATCGCTCCAGTGCAATCGCCTGCTTCACTTTCGTGGGCGACGCGATCACAGCGCCTTCTTCAAAGATCTCTCCGTCTTCCAAATGCTCGTCATCGTTACCAGCAGCGTCGACTTTTTTCGTAGCTGGTCCACTTGATCCTGCTTCCTTCTGGCTAGTTGCAGCATCGCTGTTCTTTGGGTTCGCAGATCCGGTTCCTTCCTCTTCAACAGCACTCTCAGCACTCGCGATACCAGCATCCGACGCTTCAACTTCAATATCTTCAATTACATCAGCACTGGGGGCTTCTTCAGAAACCGCAGCGACTTGCTGCTCTCCACCGCTGAGACTCGCAGCTGGAGCTGCCGTTGATCGCTTTGTTGGTGATCCTGCGACTCGCTTGGGCAGCTCTTCGTCCTCCTCAGACTCCTCTTCTTTGTCATCAGTAAACGAGAGAGTCGCTGATAGATGTCTTGGCACTTGAGCACTCGTGCTGCTCGCTGGAACTGGCTGTACGGGCTGCGGCCACTCTTCATCAACGTCCGACTCAACTGGCTCCGCTTCAGGCACGATTCGCCCGCTGATGTCATTCCCAACGCTCACCTGCGCGCTTTCAGGACGCAAGCTCATCAAAGGAGCACTTTCGTCACCGTGCACAACAGCATGCGCGCTTCGTGGAGGCGATCGCAGTGCTTGCAGATGGTGACTGATTGGCACGAGCGGCTCGTCGTCTTCCTCCGAGTCGTCATCGATCGTCAGGTCAATGCAGGTCGCGCTGGCTGCTGTTGGTGCTGTCGGCCGCTGCTGCTGTTGCTGATAGACTGTTGCGTGTATGTTCGACTGCACGGTGGCCGCCTGCTGCTTGTTCCTCATCTGCGCTTTCCACTCCATCTTCAATCGCGCCATGTCTTTATACGATCCACCGCCGACACTTCTTTCTTTCAATATGGGCGTTGTCTGCCAATACAGGGATGCTGTAGCTCGAATCAGCACGAGGCGGAAGAAGTGACTGAGAGCAATGCGACTGGGGAGACACACACACGTCCGTCCGGGGCGGAGAAGAGACCTACGAGCGCCTGATAATGGGAATGAAGCGAGAGAGCGAGACGCGCTTGCTTGCTTTCCTCTTCGCCTTTTTGCTCTTCTTCCTGTCGCTCCTGCCAAACTGTGGCTTGTGGGATTGGCTCCAAACACGCTCTCGATCCTTATTTATCTCTGAAACTAGGATCGTACCACATAAAATAATATTTTGTGTGGTACGTCCCTAGTTCTATGTTGAAAATAGTAGTTGCCCTAGATAAGGCAGTCAGATTTTCATTCACAGAATAGCTGCTCTAAAAACGTAGTTTTTTCCTGTCTATTATTGTAGGCTCTATTTACTATTTTAGGTGCTGTGTCAGTTTCACGAACCCCTTTCTTTTTCAATATGGCTACGCTTTTATCGTTCTGATATCCACGCACCCCTTCAAGGTGCATACAATCAACCATTTAGGAACCCGACAGCGAGCGCTTGAACGCAAGAGAGAACGCCACGCTTAGACAAGTCCTGACCTAACTTCACGTCAATCGAGCCAGAATGGACAGCTCGGGCAAGGGCCACGAGCCCTCGGTGGACGCGGGCGACCGTGACTCGCGCGTGCAGGCGCGGCGCAACCGCATCGACACGCGCAACGCGTCCAAGGACGACGAGACGCGCAAGAAGAAGCAACTCGTGGGCGAGGCCAAGCACATGAGTCGCGGGCAGCAGCAGATCGCCGACAGCCTCAACCAGCTTGACCGCAGGAAGCTTGCGGGCATCCAGAATGTCACGAGCGTGCGCGTGCACGCCGACGACGCCGAGAATAAGCGCCGCATCGACGAAGAAGAGCGGCGTCACAAGCGCGTGGAGAAGCTGCAGCAAGAGGCGATCGTGAGCGGCGCGAAGAACGCCGCCGTGGAGATGCGCTGGTCGGACCTCTTCGAGTTCAGCATGCCACAGGAACTGCACCGCGAGCTCGAGGCACAGAATCGGTCGTGCTCCGAAATCCTCGCGTCGAAAGACGGGCTGATCCGCGAGTTCCAGAACCAGCTCAAGGCGAAGGACGAGGAGTACGTCACGGCGCTCAAAGTGCAAGCCGACGAGGTGGAGAAGCTCATCGACCGTATGAGTCAGCAGTACCGCGAGATGCAGGACGAGTATGAAATGGAGCTCGAGCAGATGGAGGACGCGTTCCTCAAGGAGCGCGACGAACTCATCGCGGACAACAAGCTCGAGATTGACTCGCTCTTTGAGAAGCGGCGCGAGATGGAGATGGTGTACATGGAGGCCAAGCAAGCGCGTGACGAGCAGTACCTCAAGGAAATCGAGAGTCTGCGCGTGAAGGACGCCGAGGACTACAACGAGCTCAAGATCAAGCTTGAGACCAACATCCAGACGCTCGAGCAGCAACTTGAAGAGATGCGCGCCACCTACCAGCTCAACACGGAGAAGCTCGAGTACAACTATCGCGTGCTCACGGAACGCGACATGGAGAACTCGGCGACACTGAGCCAGCAGAAGCGCAAGCTCGCGCGACTCAAGGACGCGCTCTCCACGCTCATCGCCAAGTACAACCAGACGGACGCGCGTGACCGCAACCAGAACCAGGAGCTCACGGAGGAGTACCGGCGCATCACGAAGCAGTACAAGGACCTGCAGAAGAAGTACGTGCACTTTGAGGCGAGCGACCGCAGCAAGTATGATGAAGTGTGGACGATGCACGAAAAAGAAGCGGTCGCGAAGATCGAGAAGCTGCTGAACGCTGACAAGATCATCCACGAGCAGCAGCTCGGGCTGGTGTGGAAGCGGCCGGTGCAGTCAATCCGCAACTGGAGCCAAATCGGCGCGATGAAGAAGAAAAACAACGAGATCTCTGAAGCCACGAGACTAAACGATGGTCACGACAGTAGTGGCGGTGGTGGTGACGGAACCAGTGGTGAACCTGGTAGTCGTCGTCACAGTATCAGCAGCAACCAGGAGACCAACGGCGAACGAGGAGGTGAAGACGCGTTCGGTGAGGTCGACACGCCGACAGTGCGCAAAATCTCGAGCACGAAGCTCAAGTACATGCTCCGACTGCTAGCGACAGAGGCGGGTTTCCTTGTGAATGGCACCGTGCAGCAGGCACTCGAGAATCTGCCAGACGACGAGGCAGAGCTTGTGAAGGCCGATATGATCATGCGCGCGCTGGGTGTGGACAACGAGGACGACATGGAGCGCCTCATGGGCTTCTTCTTCCAGGACCCGCGCGCAGAAGTGCCCATGGAGTATGGCACGGCGACCGGCGGCGGCTCGGGCTCGACGGGGAACCTCAACGGGACGCCACAGCAAATGCCGACGCCAAAGTGGGGGCTCATCGTGGCCCCCGAAGACGTCATCCGCGTCATCAAACAGTTTGTCGAGGTGCGTGAACTAATTTCTTTATTAGTGTGTCTGTGTATTGCCGCTGATCTAAACTAAACCTATCGCTCGCTTCTTGTGCGCTCATGCACACCGTACATCAGGAGATGAATGAGCAAAAGCGAGTCGCACCTCTCACGCGAATGCTGCGCCGCGTTTCAGGCCATGGGGACGACGAGCATCACCACAAGCAGAAAGCCGGTGGCAAAGCTTCTTCGTCGTCATCTTCGAGCTCAACGACATCTGCAGCCACGCTCAAAGCGCGATCGCAGCGAGCCGAGCGCGAGTACTGGGAGTCCGTGGTGAAAGTGGTGCCACCCAAGACGATCCGCGTTATGGAGGCGCTGGAAAAGGGGCTCACGATGTACCACCACGCGCTGCTGCGCCGCAAGGAGTACATCGACGACGTGAGCGCGCTCAAGCGCCAGAACGCCGAGCTCAAAACGCTGCTCAAGCAGTACCTCGACGCGCCGATCAACGAAGACCTCATCGTGCCGCCCACGCAAATGCAAATGTATCAGTGAGATAAAGAAAAGAGAGTCTATTATGTTAACATGCGAACAGTGGCAAGGGACAAAAGGGCCAACTTTACGCCGACTTGTGCTTCTTGTTGTTCTTCTTGTTCTTGTTGCCGCCGCCCTGCTTCTGGTTCTGGCTCTGGTTCTGCTGCTGCTGCTGGTTGTCCGCCTTGCGCTTCTGGTTGTTCTTGTTCTGCTTGTTGCTGTTGTTGCCCTTTGCCTTGGGCGTGTCTTCATCCAGCTCGACCACCACACGTGGAGCCGCCGCCGCCGCTGCCTTGCTCTCCACAGGCTTGGTGGCACCTGCTTTCTTGGCCACCCTGCCGTTCTTCTTCTTCGCCTTCTGCTTCTCGGCGTCTGGCACCTCCACACCTTCGTCCGAGAGGCACGCCGTGAGGCACGTGAGACGGGGCTTGCTCATCAACGCCGTCGACGTCACCGGGGTCACGTCAGCGTTCGCCTCTTCCGGCGCGAGCGGATCAAACTTGAACGTCGCCAAGTCCCAGATCTGCACCGTGCCGTTCGACGTCGCGAGCACGATCCACGGGAGCTTGTCCTCGCCATTCACGTAGAGCACCTGCATGCAGCGGATGCGCGCCGTGATGTCTGCGTGGGTGACCTTGGCCACGAGGCTATCGAGGCAAGAGACACATATACAAGAGAGAGTTAGCTCACGTGTGATACCACAACATTGAATGACATTGCACAGCAAGATGAGAGAGAATGAAAACAAGAAGACAGGAGGAATACGCACTTTCCGGTCGCCTGCCAGATATAAATATGTTTGTCGTCGCCGGCGCACACGACATAGTCGTCTGTCGCGAACACCGCGCATTGGATGCGCTGCTTGTGCTCTAACGTGCCGACCAACTGGGATAGACAGACGCGACACCATTGATGTTAGTAAACAGACATGACCAACCACTATTGCGTGCATTCGAACCAGAGTTCGAGGTGAGCTTACCTCTGCGTTCGAGCTGCTGAAGACCGACAGGTCCGTGCCAAAGCAGAGCGCGTAGCGCGAGCCCTTCTGCGAGAGCATCACGAGGTTCGCCTCTTTCTCCAGACGGCGAATGTACGCGATACGACCCTTCACCAAGTTCCACATGCGCAGCGTGCGATCGCGGGCGACTGAGAAGCACAACTTGCCGCTAGGGTGCACCGCAATCGAGTTGATCTCGCCCCTTTACACACGGCACAGCCATAGTAGATACCATGTTAGTGACCAATCTACGCAACCAGGAACAATAAAGACAACGAGCAATGGACTTACTTGTGACCACCGAGGATGTGCAGGCAGTTCCAGTCCGAGGTGCGCCAGATGCAGATCGAGTTGTCTGCGCTGCCACTGAGCAGGTGGCTCTGGCCGAAGAACTCAAGGCTCGTGATCGCGCCGTGCTGCTCCATCAAGCTGCCGACTTCCACGCGCTTGTCCACGTTGTAGATCCTACAATCATTAATACACAAAGAGTGTCAGCACATACATCAAAACGAGCACACACACATAATCGCTGATCCATACACAGATGTATGTACAACAACCGCTACAAAGCACGTACTTGATCAGCTCGTCGTTGCCGCCCGAGAGCAGCGTCTTGCCGTGCTTGGCACCCATGAGCGCCACGCTCTTGATGCATTCCGTGTGCGCCGAGTAGCCGAAGATGAGCTTGAGCTTCGGGTTCGGGTCCTTGAGCGACGCCTCGGTCGGAAACTCCCAGCCGTAGAGGAGCCCTTCGTACGTTCCTGCGACGATGCGAAGCATGGTGTTGTTGTTGAGCTGCTGTGAGAAGCTGCTTCTTGCAATTGACTGTGGACGCGCACACACGCAGCGCTCAGCTCTGTTGTTGTTGCTGCTTGCAATTGCCTTTGGCGCTTTGGGCTGCTTGAGCCAATTCAATTGGTTGGCAAACAAAGCGGTGACATCTGTGGTACAGTAATACAACTGATAAGTACGATTTGGTGGCAAAATGTGGCTTGGAGGCTTGTCTGGCGTGACGTTTGGAGCTACTGGTGGCAGAAGCAATCAAGTGACCATCACTCTGAAGTGCAATGTGTGACGTGTGAACGAGAAATGACGCACACCCACACCACACACAAAATTAGATGATGCACGAAACGAATGCAGCGAGTGCTTGCGTGCACTTAGCGTTCATGCGATTGTACGTGAGCCATCTTTGTAAGCGCAGCGAGGTGGATGGTATTTATGTTTAGCTCGAGAGAGAGATGGGAACTGCAGCAGTTTGGCATTGGCGCTGAGATTCGCGAAGCAGCAGCGCAAAAGAAAATCTCGCATCATCCTCGACGAGAACCGATCTCCTTGACAAGAAAGCGATAGCAGCGCATACAGCAAGATGAACCTGAACATCACCATCTCGCCTGAAGATGAAGAAATTATCGTAACTGACGCATCGCTGGCGTCTCCGATGAGCAAGGGCCAGCGCAGACTGTCGTTGTCGGCGAAATGGGCGAGCAACAAGGCGCTGGCGCTCGAGTACCTCAAGAGACAGCGGGTAAGCGCTGCGTGTACGCTTTCATGACTAAATGGTCTATGTTTCAGGTTCTTAGTGTTGACTTACATTGTGGTGGATTCACAGGAAGTGATCGTGTGGATGGAGCACATCCTCGGAGACAAGCTACCTTCCACAGATTTGCACGAATCCCTCAAATCTGGAATCGTGCTGCGCGAGCTGGTACGTGTTATTGCTAATCATATTCGCTATTAAGCTTCCCTTCGATAGACGAGTCGCTAATTCATCTTGCTTGATGCTTGTAGTTAGAGAAGCTCTTTCCAGACACCACTCGCTGTCTGTCGCCAATCAGCCGCAAGTACTCGACTCGCATGGCGCCGTGGAAAGAGCGCGAGAACATCTCCGTCTTTCTCAAGCAGTGCAAAGCGTGGGCTCTAAGCTGTTTCTTTGATCCTGCTTATTTGCTTCATATTCTCACTCCATCTGTTGGTGCTTTAGGCTTGGAATGAACGACTTGTCACTGTTTTGCACGGACGATCTCTACGATGGCAACAACATGGTGCAGGTAACCAAGTTTGCCTGTTGATATGTTGTTCGGCAAACGCGCTGCACAACAGTACTCATACAGACTCTCTATTGTTCCAGGTGATGTTCTGTATCCAGGATTTTATGCGGTTCTCGCAAGAGCACTCGGAACATTTCCTTCACCCGGTCTACGACGAGCACGTCACATTTTCCAATCAAGATGTACGCAACACATGAGTCTCTAAGTGTGAGGTTTAAAAAAACTGGAGAATTCTAACTGGTTTGTATCTTACAGGTCGAAAATGCTCTATCCAAGATCGAGAAGGCGGGAATGGATGCGAGCAAGCTGAAGGACTTGATGAACGGACCAAGTTCCGGGTCTTCGTCGCCAGGACAGAAAGGAAAAAGTGGCTTGGAAGATTACGATGACACTGACGCGGACTCGCTGCTCGCATCCAGCGACATAGAGAAAGATTCAATCGAGATCGAAGAGAAAACTCTCAACGATCTCGAGGCAGAGCTGCAGGCATTGGCTGAGAGTGAGAGGCTATCGAACCAATCGAGTGAAGCTGAGCTGGATGACCAAGACGAGGAATTTGAGCCAGAGCTTGACGACGAAGCCGGCTCAGAGTATGAGCCAGATGAAGCTGAGGAGGGAGATGACGAAGAAGATGAGTACGGAGAATACGAAGAGGAAATCATTGATCTGCTCAACGACCTGGTGGATGCTGTCGAAGAAGCCCATGAAGCCGAGTTTGAAGAGGACGGCGTCGAGCTTGATGAGGAAAATGAAAGCACCACCAGCTCGGAGGAGCAAGAAGTAGAAGACGAGGAGAAGATGAAGTACTCTGTTGAAGCTACACTGCAAGCAAAGCTTGGAGCAGACTTGGAGGAGGCAAAGCGCGCGAGCCTCCCCGGGTCATTTGCATCCGAGATCCTTGCTGAGAGCGAAGTGCTGATCAACTTTTCCGCAAAGCACCGCATTGAATCCGAGGCGAGAACCGAGTTGATGGACATGGGTAAATCCGATACGATGGTACTCGATGGCGCAGAGACTAATAAGAGAAGATTGGATCAAGCGCAAGGGCATGGAAGTGACGACACTGCTGCTGCTGCGCGTCAAGACACAAAGCCGTCCAAAAAGAAGGTGGAAGCTGCCAGAAAGAAGGTATGGACAGGTGTCTTTGGTGGTTTTGGTCCATTATATTGACTGAGAGCCCAGTTCACTGATTATTTGATATGTTTGTTTGTATGCGTGTCAAACATTGCAGAAGCACCGGGAGTCATCGAACGAGCAGCTTGATGCAGAAGCCATGTCACGGTGCACATGTGGGAGCAAATGCTCAATCATGTAGCCATCTTCCACATAAACAACTTTACATGGATGTCCATTTCTTGTTGCCTGAAAACTCAACTAAATCCAACCCTTGCTTCCATTTCCAAAAGTTTTCGCAGTAGATCAATGTATTAGAAAAATGGGGAAAGGAGAATACCAGGCTATTCGCTGCAGACGATCAAAGTCTCGCCCATGATCTCAATGTTCGGTGTCTCGTTCTGCTTGAACGAGAGCATGAGGCACTTGAACTCTTCAAAGTCGAAGCAGCTCTGCAGCACGTCGATCACATCCAGTGAAATCTCGTCTGCAGTGTCATACAATAGCGATACCAGAGCAACCGATTAGCTGTCATTGTGCTCTGATGGTTTGGGAGACTGACTGAGGTAGCAGAGAGTTTCATGACTACATACATACCTTCGTGCTCCTGCATTTGACGGCACAGCTCATCCATCGAGAAATACTGGAAAAAGGATAAGATACACGGGCAATCTGTTAGATCGTTGTACCGAATAGAGCCGCCTATCAAAGCTTAGTGCTTAAAGCAACAAGTGAAAGTCCTCACCTCGAGTTTCTCCGTCAGACGTTGCTCCAAGAAGGATTCTAAAGACACCCACGAGAAATACCGAAAGAGAAAATGAGATCCTGAGGTTAAGATCATCCGACATAGAGACCGAGTTCCTGGAATTCGTACCGATGAGATTTGTGTACTCGCTGAAAATGCTCGTGTAGATCAACTTGTTCTCGGTCACATTCTCAAACACCTCTGCTCAGGCACATAGGAGTAGAATTTAGTATACGATGAAAGCACTTGCTCATGATCCCACCAACTAGACATCTGTAGATATTACATACCGCAGTTCTTGAGACAGAAGTCGCTCTGCATGTTGACAAACTCCGGGTCAATCAACAGATCTTGGAGCACGCCGATCATTTCGTCAAACTTGTTCTCCTACATACAAAGCAACACACACAATCAGGCTGACTCGCTTCAGCAGGTCCATCGCAATTCTATACGACCAATACGCCTATGCTGCCATCCATACCTCTGTGTTCTCTCCGACATCGGTGCTGAAGATCTCTTCCTCGTCATCGATCTTCAATGCATCCGTGATCTCGGGCTCGTCCACTGCTCCTGATAATTGCCAAATTAATGCACACACGTGTACATGTGTGAGCTTACCAAGTACAACTTGACTAGGCATCACAGCCACCGCCACCATCATTGACATGTGTAGAGAGAGCATACAAATCGGTACCTGAAGCTGACATGGTGAATTGGCGCTGTCGTGGGAGCGATTCACAGAACACTGGACTCAAGCTGGAGCAGAGGAATGGCTTAAAGTGCTGGTGCGCTTGTGAGAGATACGAATGACCCAGGGGGAACAACACAGAGTCAGAAGAACAGATAGAGACGACCAGTCACATACGCGCAACGGCCCTTGTTGCATTGAAAAATCCTCCAGCGACTGCTGTGGTTTCATTTCCTTCACAGTCTCCATTATCGAAAATGTAGCCATGTTGTTGCAATGGTACAGCAATGGTACACTGAACCTTTTTTGGCATTATCCTCTTTAAATGCATGTTCGAACACTTCATGCTGTATATCAGGATAGTCTATTAGATAGGATTGTTTACGCGAGACACTCCTCCACAACTGAACGAACGAAAGGTACTGTCAAGTCGCTCCTCCCCTCTGTGTCCTGTACAGCAGATTGTGGAGGTCCAGGGACGATTTGCAAAGTAAACGAGCCGCCAGTATTACTGGAAATGCCACAGCATTTCGATACAAAATGCCCCATGTCGCTTGACAGCCAGCATGGCAGACTGGATCATCATCATCACGCGGTGCTTTGGATCTGGGTTGTCTACAGATGTGCCAATGGAACGTGCAACGCAAATTCAATGAGGTTACGCTCCCATATGCTGTTTCATAGGCTTTCCTGCTTTTACACAATAAAACCTCAAAAATACTTGGACACCAAACCGTTGGGTTCACTCAAGTTACGCATTTCAAGGTTTTTTAAAGGGTTACATCGGGCATTCGGTATTTTTAGGACCACAATAACAACAGGGCGAACGAGAGCAATAGCCAGCGGCAGAGCCATCATCATCGTAAAACTGGAAAGAAAAGGAAGCCGCTGAAGAAAGCGGACACTCGAGCGCCTCTCGCTCTCTCTCTATTAGCGCTCTATCAACAGCGATCCGCCTCCCAGTCTCTCTCTCTGTATAAGCGGATCGCCGTCGTCTTCCTGTCCCTGCGTGTGATTGTCCCATTCACGCACTCTGTGAAGCGTACGCCGTCCGCCTAAATCACAACGACACGCTTTTCGAATTTGGAAGGAATAACAAAGCAACGTCTGAACGCGTCCGCCTGCCCTTCCGTCTACGAGTATATTACTGCCCTGCGGCTTGATCTATTTAGTTGGGAGAGCCCAAGCGCGTGCCCTGTGAAGAATCGAGCGCGCATTGAGTGATTGAGAATCGAGCATGGTGCGCAAGAATGGCTGGCAGCCGCCCTTCCACTTGCTGCAGGTGGTGACGTGGGTCGTGTTCCCGTCGATCATGGCGCTCTTCTTCGTGTTCTACACGCCGCTGCTGAACGTCACGGCCGCGTACCTGGGGAGTCTGGTACGTTTGTTTATGTTGATGGTGATTGTGTATGTATGAATATATATCGTGGACCTGACCTCATTCTGTGTGTGTGTGTGTTTTCTTAATGCAGGCCTATGGCGCGTCGTGTATATTCACAGTGTACTCGGTGATCATCTGCACAGGGACGGACCCTTCGGATGACTGCATCCTGCGACCATCGTCGGTGAGTGATGACTACATTAGAAGCGTATTGCTGTGATTATGGTGCTCATGTTTAATCTCACGGGTGCATCATTTTCTGCTGACGCATTGCAGGTTATGAACCGCGATACCCGCGTTGGAGAGGATCAAGTGTACTGCAACGTGTGCATGCAATACGTGTACGTTCTCTTCATGGAAGCTTACAAAGCGATCAGTCGTGTATCGAAATCTAACTATGTGTCGTGCCGTTCATCGTCTGCCCTTCGCAGCCACAAAGAAAGCCGTCATTGCCGACTGTGCGACAAGTGCGTCGCGGTGTTTGATCACCACTGCAAGTGGCTGAACAACTGCATTGGCAAGAAGAACTACAAGCACTTTCTCGGCTCGGTTATCGGCGCCACGGTGCTGCTGGCGCTGCAAATCGCGCTGGGCATTTACCTGTTCTGGGAAACGTTTAAACGCCCCGACGCCGTGCGAAGAAGATGTACGCAGTGTGGCTCTTTCTCTCTATCTATTCCAAAGTGTGTGCGGTATTGTGGATATTGACGTTTGTGAATTTCATTTGCGAATTTAGCTGCAAGTGCGTTTGGCTGCTCGACGACGAAGGACGCGAGCACGGGGCTCTGTATGAACGATGACTACTCGCTCTCCTTGCTCGCGATCAAGCTCGTCCACGGACTGATGCTGGGGTTCCTGATCCCGTGGTGCTTCCTAATTGCGCAACTGACGTTCTTCCATCTCCATTTGTGTACGTGCTTCGTACAAATTTGAATTATAAATGGTTCAGAATGTCGTAATGCTGACTCGGTGTTGGCGTGCAATTCTATTTGACTCTCACAGGCATCGAGAATCTGACGACGTACGATTACATTGTGCGCAAGCGCAAGCGCCAGATGAACCGCGAGAGAGGAGACAATTCCGTACGTGTGCATCCGATTTGAAAAACCGCGGCCGAAGGTTTTTAGTTTACTCGGTTTTCGCGCCGTTTCTGCTTGATTTATGTGAGGCAAAGCTGACCTCGTCTCTCTCGATTTCTATATGTTTTCAGATCCGTCCAAGCTTCTGGCAGCTCATTTACGCGCGACTGTGTTGTCAGCGTCCTGATGTCCGCAACAAGAACACTGCTGCTGGTAGCGGTGCTGCTGCAGCTGCAGCTGCCGGCGTCGGCGACAGGACCCAGAACGCGTCGCGTATCTCAGCGATGAGCGCACAGAGTGAGAAAGAAGAGCTCGCTGCGATTGAGGCCGAGGTCGACGACGACCTCGAAGTGCTCAGCGCGCGCAGCGGCGAAGTCGGGGAGCGCGACGGCAGCAACGTGCGTAGCAGCAGCGGCAGCATTCACGGCCAACGCGCGAGTAAGGGCCGGAACAGCTTTGCGCCGATGCGGGGCTTTGGGCTCCATGTCAACCTTGGCGCCGTCGCTGGGACTACTACCACCACAGCCAGTTCATCTCCCGGTGCTGGTGCGAACGGCACTGACAATGGCAATGGCGTTCTGATTGGGAATGGCCGCTCGTCCAGTATCGGTACACCAACGACCGAGACGAGCTACATTGCCGCGCCGCACACGCCTCGGTCACCGCGGTCCGACGCCGAGAGCGCGTATCACTCGGAGGACTCGGATCACAACCGCCCGCTGTCCGGGATCCCCATGTCCGATAGCTCGTCGATGGTGATGTACGGCCGACCCACGAGCGGCTCCTCTGCAGTGAACCACATTGTGTAGGTATTAGGCGAAGCGTGGCTTGGTTTGATTTGGTGGGTTGGAATGCAATCATTGCATGATCATGATACAGTAGTGCTTCCAGAGTGACTTGGCCAGTGGGGTTAATAGCGTGCCAGCAGTCAGGGTCTGGTTCTCTATATATTATACT
The DNA here is from genome assembly GCA_038050625.1 of Pythium sp. MPC-2022a. Classification (NCBI taxonomy): domain Eukaryota; phylum Oomycota; class Peronosporomycetes; order Pythiales; family Pythiaceae; genus Pythium; species Pythium sp. MPC-2022a. Next base: position 21,682 of record JALBZB010000020.1, read on the forward strand.
AAATAATGTTTTTAAAAGGTGGAAACATGGGGAGCCTTGATCCATTCTCATATGATGGTCACTTGTGCTGAAACAAACGTGCCTGGAAGGGTACATGCGCAATGGTGAAGATGAAGACACTCAGGGATAACTGGATAACAGGTAAAGTTTTGTTTATTTTCTTTTTGTATCATAAACGCACACATGCATTGCGATAAACGGACGCAAGCATACCTCTTCTCTCTCTTGGTTCTCCTCTCTGTCTCTTCTCTCTATTCCTGCTTGGTGACGGAAAGACTGTACTTGGCGGCGTCGCTCGGCGCCTTGATGTCCAAGTGGAGTACTCCGACGATCGAGTCCACAGACGGCGTGAAGGGCGTCTGTTGCAGCGCGCCGTTCGCGCTCGCATCTTCAGGCTCAACATGCAGCGAGTCAAGCGCCGCGACCGCGGTCCAGCCGCCCATGTCGTACTCCTGGTCACCGAGCGTGCTCACCTGCGCCGGCGCGAGCGTGAGCGTCTTGGTGATCTTGGCGTTGCCCTCGGCCTCCTGCTCATTCGAGCCAAAGACTGCGGTCACCTTGACCGGGTGCGCGGTGCTGTTGGTGAGCGACACGGACTTGACGTAGCGAGGCGGGATCATCTTGTTCAGTTCGGAGGTTTGTTGGCGTGCTGCTTGTTGGGCTTGGTGGCTTCTTGTGGAATGACCATAATGAGGAGAGAATCGATTCTCCTTCAAGGCAAGATATTCTCTTGACCGTCATTCCAAAAAACCCAACAAGCATTCACACCGACTTTCACCCAATGACCCTGAGAATGGGAATGTGTCACACGGAATGTGCGTGCCCAACGGGACAATCGATGAGAACGACGACTCACAGCGGGCTGGCTCGTGCTGACTTACATGGGACTCTAACAGTTCGTGACGAAGATGCTGGCTGCTATTTAGTATATCGGGTGTAGATTAATGGCGATGATGGGTGCATGAGTTGCGAGATGGCGTTTTAGTATTATTCCTACTAGACGCTCTCCATGACGACGTTCGCTGGGTAAGCGCTGCCGCCTTTCATCAGTCGGATCGCGTGCTGCAGGTGGCGCAGGCGGTCGATCAGCCCTTTCATCACGAGGTTGCGTTCATATACTTCCTGTAACAACACGAGAACAACGAGGTGGTCGTCAGCATTCCATTCAGTCCTACCTACGCTCACACATGAAAGGAAAAGCAAAGCACGTACTCGTCGAAGCTGATTCCGTCGCTGCACGAGCTTCTCCATCGTTTCCTGCAAGGTTATTACATAAGGGCAACAACGACGCACTGGTCAGCATAAGGCAATACACAATACGGACACGCAGAGCTATTCGTTTCCAACCACGCGTATGTCGATAGACTACACAAGTCCAACGCTGTGTCGTCCTAAATAAATCATACACAGCGCATAACAACAACGCATAACACACACACACCTTGCTGCCCTGGTGCGCGCCGCTCTCCACTTTCTTCACCGTCTCCATGAGCTCGTTACTGATCTTGATGTACTGGTTCTTCAAATGCGCGATCTTCGTGTACGAGTCCTGGATCTCCTCGGGCGTGTACGGGATCACCGGCTGGTGGTTGCCAGCGCCATGACCGTGCGCAGCGCCAAACGCAGCGCCGCCGTTGAGGTCCATGTGATCCTCCGCTGTCGGGGAGTCCGGCGGTGAGCCTGGAGCGGTCGAGAGCGCGTCCAGCGAGAAGAGGCGGGAACTCGGCTGGAGCGGCGGCTTGAGGTTCATGTACTTGGCCTCCTCCAGCACGTGGTACACAATCGCCAGCAGCTCGTGAAGCAGCTGCGGTCCGCTCTTGGCGTGCGAGAGCTGCACACCACCGTGGCTGCCAGTAGCAGACGTCGCCACAGGGAGGATCACGTGCTCTTCGGTCTCGTCCATTTTGCCTTTGAATTGTTTCTGTTGGAAATGCCAACAGCGAATGCCTTGCTGGTGGATTTTCGTACTTATTTGAATTCAGTCATTCGTACTTAATACAAGATAGACGATATTTTCTGATACTGCAAACGCTTTGAGCTTCTTCACCTGAACAGAATACCAAGACAACCATGACGTACTCCCGGTAGTACACATCAGCGGCCTTTGCGCCGCTCCATCTATGAGAAAATCTCATCGATCCACTCCGCGTCGTGCTCCACGTGAAGCGGTTTCCCTACCGTGGCACCATCAGACCACGCGATCTCCGTATTCATCAACGACGGGTACGTTGCTTCACCATCTCTTCCCGCCCAGTCAAAGTCGATCACCACCACCCGTTTCTTGTGTGGATCCCACATCAGATTGTTCTCTTGGAGGTCGCCGTGGACAAACTTGGCTTCCTGCAGCTTGCTCTTGTTCTCCAGCAGCTGGGCTCGGATGCTCTTATAATCGGACTTGTCCTCGCTCACAGCACTCGCTCGCATAACCGGAAGGGCCATCGGGTTCAGTTTCGCCACCACCACAAAGTGCCAACCGCTGACCAGCTCTTCGTGATACAACAACTGCGGCGCAAAGCCCTCGCTTGCGCAATACGCGTGCGCCTCTTGATCATGTCATGGGGCAAACTTCACAACCAGCTCGTTCCCATGGTCGTCTCGCACTTCAAAGAGCAAGTTGTGAAGCTGCTTCACGTACTGGAGTTTGGTTGGCCCTGGGTTCCCAGGTATCTCGGCCGTGCCTTTGTAGGGGAACCTCAGCCGCTCAACATCAAACGCAAACATATTGAACTACTTCCCACTGACAATATTCCCCAGCTCATAGCACTGGTTCGTCAGCTCGATCACCGCTTTTCAAAGACGCACAGACGCGGGTTAGCCCACCAGCAGCCACTCGTTGTCAAAAAAGAACAGCGGGAAGCTCGCAACCGTGTCTAGTTCGGGTGGTTGTCGAAGTTTCTGTTATACCCAGGGGTACAAAATGACCTCAAAGATTATCCATTTGGTTTGGTTTGGGTGGATGTGTGTGGTACCATCATAAAGGCGCAACTTCACATTTTCCCCTCCTCGTTCGTGAGAATGATTTTTTTCGCACCACTCGCTTCTGTTCACTCACTTTTCCCAACACCAAGGCGACAAAGAAGGAAGTAACAAGAAGGAAGGGAAACAGCGACACCAACGACGAAGAAGGAATGGACAAGTACGCAACGAGCACGAGCACTGCAAGTGATAACCACGAGCTCGAGTCTGTAGGCAACCAAGTGGAGTTGACGGGGTCCGCTGTTTAGTGTGGACTCCTCCTAAAGTGAAGAAGCGCTGGGCTCCTCAGCGAGCGACGATCCAATGGAAGGTCTTGAGCTGGGCGGCGCGAGTCTGCTGATGGCCGTTGAGCGTGGTGATGCAGAAGAAGTCGAGCAGGTGTTGAAGTGTGGTGTGCTCGCGGATACAACGAGAAGTGACGGGGTGACGGTGCTGATGCTGGCAAGCCGCTATGGACACGCAGACACAACTAAGCTGCTGTTGAAGAGAAGTGCAAGCGTGGACTCCGCAACCCACGATGGAGTGACTCCGCTGATGTGGGCTTGTCATTACGGTCACACCAGAGTAGCTGCACTTTTGTTGCGACACCGCGCGGGTGTGGATGTGGCTACAAGTAACAGGTTTACGGCGTTGATGTCGACGAGTCAGGGAGGTCATTCGGACACGGGTGACTTGCTGTTGAAACATGGCGCGAACGTGAATTCGACTAGAAACGACGGCTGCACAGCGCTAATGTTGGCGTGCCAAAATGGCCAAATTGATGTGGCTAATTTGCTGCTACAGTGTGGTGCAAGCGTGGACACGACCAGAGACGGTGGACCGAGTGTTTTGATGCTGGCATCTCTGGATCTCAAATCAGTTTAACTGTGACAACCAAATGATGATGAAAAACGAGTTCAGACACCCAGAGACGGTCACCTCGGATTTTTGCCTCAAGTGAAGTTGGGGAAATGCGGAGCCTGTTGTCGGACGACTGTCACGAGTTGAGAGCGAATGAAAGTCTGTATCGTCTCCTGTTGCAGCGTATGGAGAAGGTTTTGGACGTACTCACCGCCTCCTCCGACCTCGCAAGTGAACCGAGTGAGAGCGACAACCTGAAGAAACACTGGGCAAGTGCATGCTTGAGACTCCAATATTTCTACCAGAGATATTCCCAGTCGATGAATATCTTTTGTGCGCTGGCGAGGAATCGTCTTGTGATGAGAAAATTGGAGGAACTCCATTGTGACATCGATGTCTTGTCGAATTTACCGCCTGGGCGTCTCGGACAAGAAGTGCATCAAGTGCGGGACGACAAATGGACAGAGTGCGTGCTGATCCGACAAGAGCAATTGAAATTCCAGTTGCTGTCTTTGCAAGATATCACCGAGATTCTGCCAGACCGAGTGGCTCAGATAGAAGTCCTGACGATGCTGCAATACGAGTTGCAGGTGTCTCGGCAAGCAGATGTGGCTACTACACCCTCAACAACCGAGCTTCTCGACATCGTGGTGACGAAAGCCGTCACATTTTTCGGATTGGAGGCGAATGTTGTCCCTCTCTGGTTTATCCCAGAGTACGCGGTGAGTTTCTCTTCGTCGACTGGTGTGATTGGCGAAGGGAGTTTGGTACAGTCTACTGCGGAACCCAGCTGATATCAATTGCGAACACGCAGTCGATTGCTGACAATCAAGTAGCAATGAAGAAACTGAGCATGTGTGGGCTCGGCGGAGCTCTCGCCACCAAATCGTTCTTCGAGAGTGTCGACAATTGATATCGATGTTCGCATCCCGACATTCTGAAACTGTACGGAGCATGCCGCGTGAGCCGCCACACCTTCTTGGTGTGTGAGTTTACTGAATGTGGCAACTTACTCGATTTCCTGCGCCAGCCAGAGAATTCACACAAGATTTGGGATCTCTTCATCGACATAGTCCAGGGACTCCATTATCTTCATGAGGACGACATCGCGCATGGCACTCTGAAGTGCAGCAACATTATGGTGTCGGGAGATGGAACCGTGAAGCTGACCGATTTCGGCTTTCACGATATCAGAAGCGCAGTTGGAGTGCTTGGTGGAAAAGATTTGTCTACGTACAGTAGCCTTCACTGAGTAGCCTCTGAATGTCTCGCTGGATATGTGCATGGTAGAAGCAATGATCGAGGGGCCACCTTGGGGTGAGATGGACGATACGGATATTCTGAGTGAAATTGAAAGCGGGCAGATTCCAGAGTGTCCTGCTGACAGCTTTCGAGATGCGTGGGATGTTGTCGAAAAACTGTGTATAAAGAATCCTCACAAAAGGATGCGACTTGAACGGGTTACGGAGCAACTATGGAAGCTAAAGCAGTTGCACTATTCCCAAGCTGGCCGTCCGCCTTCGCTGTGCCAAAGTTCGCAGTACAAGACTTCAAAGTATCAAATTTCGCAGCACCACACTTCTCAAGAAACGACAGCATTCACTTCGTCATCGTCTGGCAAGAGCATTTTGAGCGACCAGTACCAAGCTTCTCAATCAACGATCGCATCATCGCTTGCGTCATTTGATAAGTTTCTGTTGAATCTATGCGCTGTACGTGACCTCAGTGACGATATGTATATTGACGAGCTGTTTCACTTTTGCCTGCCAATGTTAACCTCAGAAAATGCTCCGGTTGGTGCCAGTACAAGAAATCGCAAAGAACGCTTTCTGAATGCGAATAAATTGACCGCGATTGAAGAGGAGCTCGACGTTCCGTCGGATGACCCAGATACCAGAGACAGCGACTTCACTACACTGATGTCAGCATGTCAAAGTGGCCATGGTGATGTAGCTGAGCTACTGTTGAGATATGGTGCGAGCGTGCAAAAAGCTACGGTGAACGGCATAACAGGACTGATCCTCGCGAGTCGTTATGGTCACGTTGGTGTGGCCGAGCTGTTATTGAAATACGGCGCGAGCGTGAACGCGGCAAGGGACGACGGAGTGAGTGCGCTGATGTTGGCGTGCCAAAACGGTTACACTGAGGTAGCGGAGTTGCTGTTGAAGAATGGCGCGAGTGTGAGCGTTACTTCGTTGATCGTGGCGTGTCTCGCTGGTCATTACGATGTGGCAAAGCTGCTGCTAATGCATGATGCGAGCGTGGATCTGAGCGACATCGATGGTTGTACTGCGCTTATGATCGCCTGCTGAAGTGGCTACTCCGACGTTGCTGTTCTGCTACTGGAATATGGCGCAATCGCTGACACGACCAGCGCCGACAGTATTACTTCGTTAATGCTGGTATATGAAAACGGCCACGCACAGGTGGCGAATGTTCTTCTAAGACGCACTGCCTCTGTTCGGGCGACAAATGCAAAAGAAGAAACAGCCTTGATGGTTGCTGCCAGGGCTGGTCATTTTGATCTGGCGAAATGTATCATCGACGCCGGTGCTTCTGTGCATGTGGGTGTTGTAGACGGTTAGATACCATTCTCAGCCGCCGCTCACTGGGATTACCTGGAAACTATACAGATACTCAGCTCGTTTGAGTACTTAGCGCGACAAACCGAAGCAAATTATTCAACGTCATTGATTCCCTCGACGCTTCAATCGTTGCACAAGTATTGACTACAAGTGCACAAGTTTGAGTCACTGGAGCAGCGTCGTGAGGCGACTCGTCAGCATTTATGCTCTTTTGAACAGGAGAAGGAGAGGTCACCAAAGAGTTCATTTCGCCAGTACACGATGATCATTGCCCGCTTCATCAAGCTTCGAACCAAGTGCGGAGCAAGCAACATATTCACTCGGCTAGTCCTATCCCGAAACGCCGTGACCAGCATTGAAGACATCCACGCCACGATTGATTCTTTCTTAAGAGGTGCAGAGTTTGATAACCTTGATACACCCGGCAGCGACTGGAAGGTGACGTGGGAGGGCAATTGTCCACTCTTGCTGGATATGTTTCGGAGAGTACTCGACGACGACGATCTGGTTTCGCAGAATCTAGGGGCGAGGTGAATCAAGCAGAGGTGATTTCACTACTCCAAAACAAGCTACGAGTTCGAAGCGGTCAGTGCAGCGCAGATTTGCTGGCGCTGCTAAACAACATATACAGCGCTGCACTGCGATGCTTGAGCGTCAGTGTCGCAGAACTTCCGCAATGGTTTCTGTCAATTCATGAGATTGACTTGGAAAAAGCAGCAGCAAACGCGCACTCAGTATTGTGTGGGAGATGGCTCAACTCAGCTGCCACTTTCCTCCAACTTGATGTTCCGTCTGAGGATTTCACCGCAGAGGTCAACAAACGGTTCCCCTTGAGTCATCCCCACGTGGTCAAGCTGTTTGGTGCATCCCATCTCCGCCTTCCGTTCACGATGGTGTGTGAAAATGTGCTGAGCACAAATTTGCGCGAATATTTGTCGGTCGATGATAACCGCGGTCTGCTGTAGTCAAAGTTCCATGAAGTGGCGCTTGGGTTTAAGTATCTTCACGACTGTGGTGTGATTCTCGGCAACTTGATGTGCAGCAATGTGTGGATCGGAACGAATGGGTCGACGAAGGTTTCTGGACTCGGAGTGAACGCATCAGCGAAACACTCTCGAAGAGAGCAGCATAGTGCGCGTTGGAAGTCTCCAGACTGCCTGCGAGGCGAACCTGCTACTGCTGCGTCCGACGTGCACTCACTTGAGATGTGCATTATTGAAGCTGTGAGTGGCAGCATCCCCTGGAGTGACGAAAGAGATGATCACGTGGTTTCTTTGCTGAATCGTGGCTATCATCCTAGTCTCCCTCGCTTTATCGACGAATCCCAGCTGCGTCTGATTGAAAAGATGTGGATCTACAATCCATCAAAGAGAGCAATCATTGCAAGTATCGCTGAACATCTGAAAGAGTTTGCTGAACGAAGCGCTCCAAGCAGCACAACGTCCAGAAGAGGTTTGTACGCAAAGCTAGAACGGGCGAACACATCAACCACCCTGGACGAGCATGCTTTTCCTGAGCTTGCGTCTACGAGTCGAGACTTTCTGGAACGGCTGAATTGGAAGTGTGAGTACAGCCTGGATTCTCGTGAATCAGTTTTCTACATCTTCGAGCGTCTGAAGGCAGTTTACTCGACGTTGGTGGATTCTCATAGACGGCCACGTGATATTGCAGTGGCAAAGTTCTGCGAAGTGCTGCTGAGCTTCTACCGTTTTCTTGGTAACGCCGTGATGAAAGATTCAGTGTTCCTCCGAGGGAAACAACAGCGAGTCTTGCTTGAAAACAACGTGCTGCACAAACAGGCCGACGACGTACTGGAATTGCTCGTCGCGAAGGACTCCGCTGGCTCCGTCCACCATTGGAAGGAAAAGGCGGGATAGTACCACGCTGATGACCTTGAGGGTATTCGTGGCTATATCAAGGAAGAAAGATGGCGTGCGGGTGACTTTGAAGGAGTGGTGGAGCTGGTCGAATATGACTCGGAGCACATGAACAGAATTTTCAAGCCTTTGGATTTGGATGCTGACAGCTTGCAGGCACCGAATCCTGACGCTTAGGCCCACCCCTGGTTCATACCGCTTCACCAGCTCCAGTACAATCGAGAACAAGCCATTGGAGAAGGATCTTTCAGCAGCGTGTACAGAGTCATGTGGTTTAGCACCCCCGTGGTGCCCAAGTTCTTCGACTATTCAAAAGATGGTGGAGAGTATACTCGCCGCCTCTTTTTCCACGAATTGCGGATTTGGTACCCTCTGAACCACCCGCACGTGATCAAGCTGTACGGTGCAGGCCACATCGGACAGAGATATTTCGTCTGTGAGTTTGCTCCGAAAGGAGCATTGCATGATTATTTGCGGCGAGACGGCAATTAGACCAAGACTTGGCAAAAGCTGTACGAGGTGGCGCTCGGACTTCAGTATCTACACGGGCAGAACAACGATCTTAAGTGCGACAACTTCTTGGTTGGCGCCGACGAGCGAGTCAAGATCACTGATTTCGGGCTTAGCTGTATTCTGGACGTCGCTGAAGTGAACATTGATCCGAAGTATCGTAATGTTGTGCACTGGAAGTCTCTCGAGTACTTGAGAGGAGAGAGGTTGACGCTAGCGTCGGACGTGTATTCCTTTGGAATGTACATCTTGGAGGCGGCGACAGGAAGTCCACCATGGGGAAATATGATGAATGCTGCAGTTCGCTTTTATGTGCTACGAAGCGGAAACCTACCGCAACGTCCTGATGTGCTGGAGAACGACAGCCAATGGCGCCTGATCGAGATGATGTGCGCAAGAGAACCATCTCGTCGAATACAAATATCATCTGTCGTGGAGATATTGCACGAGTTTGCGCAGCAAGAGGCTCAGAGAGAAATCGACAGCGCTGAAGTTGCCCCGCAGACTTAGCCCGCAGCTTTAGAAACCATTTTTCTAATCAAGGAGTGCGTGACACACTTGTTTTTTTTCACTTTTCTCCACTTTGGCCAACGTATTTACTTATCGAAGTTTATAAAACGTGAATGGCATTACAGTTATCTTAAATCTCAAAGCATGCCGTTGAGCATCGCAATCGACGCGATCTCGAGGCAAAAGCCGACAAACTCTTCTTCCGAAATGCCGCGGGGGTCTTCGGTCTCGAATTTCTGGAACGCGTTCATGAACATTTCCTGGTGGAGCAGCGGCTGCAGGGCCTTGGACGAGAGCACAAGCTCCGAGATCTCGTCGTTCAACGTGTCGTAGAGCGCGTGCTGGAGCTCCTCAACCTCCAGGACGCCGTTCGCGTCATTGTCGAGGAATGCAAACAGGTTCCGGATCTTTTGCTCTTCTTCGTCTTCCCGGTAGGCGTTCGGATCCTCGTTCTCAGGAGCTTCAGGCTGCTGGTGCTGGTGTGCAGTGGGTTTGTGCTGAGGATCTTCTGATTCACTATTGTGAGCCTCGCGCTCCTGGCCCAGAAGCGGCAACAAGCCCTGGTCCATCAGGTTAATGTACATTTGCTCGCAAAATACAATGAACACCTGCCACGAGAGCTCTTCGCTCTGCTGGCGTCTGTTCTTGGTGTGGTCCTGAGTGTCTACCAGAGCTGGATGATATTGTCCTCTTCCACCTCCTCCTCCTTCCAAGTGGCTGAAGAGTTCGTCCAAGTGCGTGTGCTGCTTGATAAACACCCGCAGCAGCATAGACTTGCTCGCCAGTGCAGAGATCTCTTCATCACGCTGCAGAGCCCACGTCATCTCTTGCTTGTTCACCGCACCGCTGCCGTCGTAGTCCATCATACTGAACACGCGCTGCAGCACGTCGTGCTCCTCAACAGCGAACCGCTTGGCGAACGTCTCCAGGCGCAGCTGGTGCTGTCGCTGGTCTCCAGTAGTATCACTGTCGCCATCGTCGTCATCACCATCAAAGTGGTCGCGCTCCTCTTCATCATCATCGTTATTGTGTTCACCATCCCCAAGATCGTGGTGCTGCCGAGCCTTGTCCTCAACGGCATAAGGCCTAGCGAACCCGAACGTCGTCGCCATGGAGTCGACCGTCGGATGACCGAACTTTGTCAGGTGCTGCTGCATGAAGCTGTTCGAGCGAGGGCTGCTGCTGCTGCTGTTGTTGTTGTTTGTCCAAAGATCGAATTTGGGCTGAGGCTTCGTTTTCTTGTTGCTTGAATTTGAACTAGGACTCTTCTTGCTGCTGGGCTTGGACGAGAACCTAGATGAAGTGGAGAGCGAAGGCAACTGGTTCAGTTTGGTGTGTGAGCTGCACAGGATCTCCCGCGTGGGGCTTATCTACATAGGGTTAAGAACAGGAGGTAACTCAGTTACCAAGCAGCTAAAGCTGAACCGTTGTATAGATATACGTAGAAGCATTGCGATACCTGGCTCGGCTTGAACGGGATGCCATTGAATCGTGCTGGTACATTCGGATCTGGAGTCTACAAGATACAGTCATGAACATCACCATATAAATTCACCAAATGCCTGAATGGGAGAGATGATAAGCCCTCCATGTACCTTGGATTGCTTGTAGTGCACTGGCGTGCCCATGCGCAGGTGCTCCTCCTCTTCAGGCTTCATCTCAACCCGCGGCGGCATGGGTCGAGACGGCGACGTGGACACGGGCTGTCGGATCGCAGCGGTTTGCTCAAACACAGCCTTCGTTTGTGTCACTTTCTCCATACTGAAGCCGCCCTTGCGACCAAGGATCTGCGCGCTGTTCGGGTGGTGGATCGTGAAGATCGACTTGTTCCCGTAGCGCAGGTCGCCGTGCTCTAGACGCTCCTTCACCACGAGGTCGTCCAGGATGTAGCTCGAGCCAGGTGACTTGCTATAGTAATTGTGCTCTAGGTCGTCATCACCATTGAGACTCTTCTTCTTCTTCTTTGCTGTGGATTTGGGTACGAATCGCTGCATGGTGGGCCAGAGGTAGTCGAGTAGGTCATCGACGCTGGTGCAGTCCTGGTAGAACCACTTCATGTAATGCTTCTGGTACCGCTTCTCGTTCATGACCTTGTTACGCGCGTCCCTCACGTTTTTGATCTCGGCTTCGTCCTTCCACGCAAAGTGCAGGTCACGCACGTGCAGTTCCTGGCCAAAGCAGCGGCTGAGCAGCTCCTCGTCGCCCATGTCGCATCGCGCGCGGCTCTCGCGCTGCTCTTCACCCTGGATACCCCAGAAATTGTCATTGAGGCGTCGCTGCAGCGCTTCCTCTAGGCTCATGGCGTCGCGGGCGTTTGCCTCCGCCATAGTCTCGTGCTCCTTGCGTTTGAGCTCTTGCTCCTTTGACTTGTGCTGGTAGAGCTCGCCGCGCATCTTCATCGTGGCGTTCACGCGCTGCCAGAACACCTCGGCGGTCGCCATGAGTCGCTCCTCGGTCTGCTGTCGCCGTACCTCGCGGTCGTGCGCGTCGATGCCCCAGAATCGGTCCCCGCTGCGGATCTGTTCCATCTCCTCTTCGATCATCTCGCGGCGGCAGATGCTTGAGCGCTCGTCCTCGCTCTTGGACAGGAATTCCTTGTGGCGCAGCTCGCGGAGTCGGCGCACCTCGTCCACCGCTTGCTCTTGGCGCTTCTTGCGCAGCGTCGTCTTCCGCTGCTTGACATCCCGGCGAGCGAGGAAGCTTCGCGAGAGCGCCTGGATCGCAATTGCCGCTGCCATCTCCTTGTCTTCGTTCGCCGAGATGAAGAAATTCGGTGGGTCCCAGCGCGTCTCGCCCGTGGTCGAGCAGTAGTAGTACACCACTTTGTGGAACGGGTCGTACACCTCGACCCACACGTTGTCGGTGTTGTTGATGATCTGGGCTTGCAGTGGACCTAGGTTGTCCTGCTCTTGTTGCTGATCATCTAGAACTGCAGACACCACTGTTTCAAGTGTCTGCTGCTCTTGCTGTGAGACGAGCTGCCGCTGTCGCTCTGCCGCGAGCAGCTTCATCTGGAATACACGCTTGCGCGCGAGCGTCATGCGGAACGCGCACTGGAGCTTCACGACGACGCGCAGGATCGCGTCGCTCTCGGCCTTCATCACGTACGAGTCAGGTTTGTCCCAGCGCATGTCGCCCGAGAACATGCCGTAGTAGTAGAAGCAATCATGCGTAGGGTCGTACATCTCGACCCAGTGCTCGCCGCCGAGCCGCACTTGCTCGTCACGGAGCTCTTCGAGCTCTCGCTGGCGACGTCGCGCTTCCTCCAGCTGCATCTGCACGTTGCGGTCCAGGCGCTTGAGCGAACCGTTCATGACCTGCCGAACAAGCTGGAACGACCGGCGCTGGGTGTGCGATGTCGTCTGTGCTGCTTTGATCGTAAAATAGCCTTCATTCTGGGCGTTTGATACGCTGTCTCCTCCAGTAGTGGCTGTATCATCGCCACCAAAAGCTGTACTGCTGGCGTGACGACTGTCCTTAGCTACCCCACCGTCTTCCAGGGCGTCAGCGTGGACTGGCAGCTGCCAGCAGGTCTCACCGGTGTACACATTGCAAAAGTACATCTCACCGTGCTCGTTGACACACTGCATCCACTCGGAGACGGTGGCAGCGCCGCTGCCGTCCTCGGTCGGCTCCACGATCACCACGGGCATAGCGCCAGTGTCATGCGCATGGTTGTGGTCTTCTGGGGACGAGGGTGGAGGTGGCGATGGCTGCTGCTGGTGTTCAAGTGCTTCTTCAGCAAGTGGTGATGTGGTGGTGAGGGGATCTGCAGCAGTCGGCTCGTCAAAGCTGGTGTCCATGGCATCCGCCATGTTGATCATAACAATTGCCAATGATGGGTCCTATTGGGATCCTCTGCGATCATGGCCTCGAAACGACGCGAGATGTAGGTCGCTCCAGATTGCAAACTGAAAGCTTTGAAGCAAATGCAGTTCTGGGTCATTGAGTGAACTCGTTCCTTTTCTCCTAAGCGACAGACTCATCATTATTCTCTCAATTCCGTACTAATAACAAAGTGGGCAATCATCCTGTCTATTTACGCAAACAAAAAGAAACTTGTTTTTAAAATGTATTCATTTTGGTGATGGCATATTTTGCTGAAAATCACTCGACGAAAATTTCTCCATCTCTCACTATCAGATGTTTATCAAATTGCTTTTGGCAATAATCTGCTTTTTTGGGATGAATGGTAAAAGATTTGACAGGTGATCTAGAGTGAAGATAGGTATTTTTTTATCGAGCGACTTTCAGAAAAAAAATTAGTTAAAATCTCCTACTTATTGTATTCATAAGAGAGGGGATTTTTAAACTGAAAACGGTTAAAGCAGATCAGGATCTAAATCCTATAAAATATTTAAAATAGGCTTTAAATTCTATATTGCAAATGTACTACCAGGGATCGTGATTCATAATAATAGGTATTCATTTTGAAAAGGTAGGTCTCTCATTTTGGAGTCGATTTTGCTGAAGATGATAAAGTGAGTTTATTTTCATTGTTTTGAAATTGCTAGGTTCTTTCGGACTCAAGGCAGCTCACTTTCAGAAAAATAACTCAACACGCAAGAGTAGAAACACAGCACGCACACTTCACGCGTACGCACACTATGACCATACAGCGCGCGCAAGCCGCCGCCGCCGCCAAGAAGAAGCACAGTCCCGATACCAGGATCGCTGCCATGATGCTGCCGACAACAAATGATCGGGAAGTACTACTTTGTGGTGTCACCGCTTTTTCATGCTTACCAGATGGTTACAGCCACAAAAAAAGCGATACAAAATTTTGGATCGGCTCACAATTTGCGAGAGAGACAGAACAGATATCGCTACTGACAAAATCCGCTTTTTACCGCCTCGCACGGTCGCAGACAAGCCAAGCGACCAGCAGCTCCATTTTGCGCGATCCTTCTCTATATCCGTCCGCCCCGCACAGTCCCATCCAACAACATGAAGAAGCAACACGCGCGCTATTAGACCGGCGCCATTACCACAACAGACGTGTTCCCTTCACAGCGCGACTGTAGAGACCAAGAGCGATAGAGCGAATGCTGCCGCAGTACGAACCCGTACAGACCGTGGGATCGCCCGAGATGCTGGGGGCGATGCCGATCGCGGCCGAGCCGCCGCAGCCCTTCACCGCCGTGTCGTCGCTCACGACCATCAACATGCAGAGCGGCAGTGATCCGTACCAGAGCAACAGTGGCAGCGCTACTGTTAATGGAGTTCTCAATGGCCACACGCACAAGAAGAGCGGCAGCGGTAGCCGACGGCACATGACGTCCGCGCTGCTGCAGCGCAAGCGCAAGCAGCTGAAGATGCGCTTCAGCGACCTCGCGCGCAGCCGCAACTGGAAGCTCTGCCAGAAAGTCCTCTTTCTACTGGGCGTACTGGGCGTCGCGCTGCTCGCGTCGTTCATGATCTTGCGCTTCATCAACACGGACGAGTTCAACCTCGCCATCCAGTGGATCCAGGTACAGAACTGTGGCATTGTGCGAATTGCGAGCATGAACAGCTCTGTCTAATGATCCGGTTCTGTGTGTGTCTATGTGTATCTATAGGACCATGAGGTGGTTGGCTCGCTGGTCTACGTGCTCTCATTCACGACGTTCATCATCCTCTGGTGCGTATTGTTAATCCCTCGCATGCTGCCTGTCAACGTCCATATTGGCTCACATTGCGTTGTTATTCTTATAGCTTCCCGTCGACAGCGTTTGAGCTCCTCGCGGGGTACATCTTTGGCTTCTGGGTCGGTTTGCTCTTGGCGACGATCGGTAAGTTGCTCGGCTCGGTGCTGTCGTTCCTCATCGGGCGGTATCTCTGTCGGAAGCGCGTGCGCGCGTACATGGAACGTGGCCACCCGGTGTTCAAGGCGTTCCAGTCGCTGCTGCTCAAGCGCCAGGTGCTCATCGTATTCCTCACACGCATCGCGTTCTTCCCGATCGCGATCAAGAACTACGGGCTGAGCGTGCTCGAAGTCAAGTTCGCCGTGTACTTTGCCGCGGCGCTGATCACGGGGCTGCCGTTCTCGATCATCTGGGTGTACTCGGGCCACGCTGCGCAGCACCTGACGATGTTGCTGTCCAGCCACGGCACACACAGCAGCACGGAGATCGTGATCCTGATTATTGGTGCCGTGAGTGCGCTCTCGCTGCTGTTCTTCATCGGCTTCTACACGCGGAAGCACATTTTGGCGCTCGCCCAGGAGGAGACCGAAGCAGCAGAGGCTGAAGCAGCGGAGGCCAATGGTATTGAAGGAATGGAACCCAATGTAGAAACTTCAGGCTCGCAGATCTATGGATCAAGCGTCTGAGCTGGGAAGACTTGCAAGCAAATGGAGAAGGGGCAGAGTAGTTCTTAGGTATTCGTATCATATATATTATCTTATTTTATTAAGGAATACTCGCGGGTGCCCTCCTCTGCCATTATTCCTAATGCTGCTTAGTTAGGTATGGAGCTATGGATCTAGCGAGTGGTCTTCGATGCCGTCACCCTCAGGGGCTTGAGGGCCAATAGCAGCAGCAGAACCAATATCGCTCAGTTGCTCCGCTTCAAAGTCACGGTAGAGCTTGAACGAGAGCGAGTAGCCCACGAGTACGAGCATCGCGACCCACTCGCATACTGCTCGCGTTTGGTGCAGACCCAAGTTGCTCTCTGTAGGGGATCACAAGGAAGGCAAATGGGAATTATCAGTATTTGCAACCTGCTCGGATACTACGACAGAATATTGGTTAAGCTAACGCGCCGTAACTCTAGAGCTTGGGCTTCTTAGCGTTGTACCGCATTGTAGACGTGCAGTACTTGGTGTCGAGGTGCTTGTTCAAACAGTCTTGCGCTGAGAGTCTTGGAATCGTCACGACAAGCGCAATGGTGATAGGGATCATCACCGACGCTGTGAGCACGAGCACCACCAAGCAGATGCCTTGCAGTATCACTGCCGAGCGAAGGCTTTGCATCGCTCGATCATGCAGAGCAGCATCGGTAGTTGGTGCATTGTGGGCCTTCATGCTTCGTAGCAGTGTGTACATGACGATGGTCTAACATTGTTGACAGACACACAAAACCAAATTCTCCATCAATCCATTTTCAGGTCAGTCAGTCAGTTTGTGAGTCTCCTGGACCAGTTTTTTCCATCACCCTGAGACGCAACTCACGACACCCAAATTCACAAAGTCACCTCACGTTGGCTACGAGCGCGGGCGTCTCCAGTAGGAAAAACCAATACGCCGCGAACAAGTGGACCTTCAAGCAGTCGGTCGTGCTGCAGAATGACTGCAAAAGCACAACAGAAGCGCAATAGCCAAGCTAATAATGCGTTTCACACGAAAGTGTACATTGAAATCGAGTATTCAAAGCCTCACTGCACCAGCGTGAGAAGTCCGGACGTTGAGAGTACGCCCAGTACGACCACAATCACGCTCCAAACGAGAACTGACTTGGATAAGAGAGCTCGGTGGACGCGCAGTCGTAGTGATGCCGACTGGTAGAGACAGTTGAGGATCCACGTGATCGCAGTCGTGAATGAGGTGACCGTGAGGCCAATGGAGAACACATAGTACCCTGACGGGTCTACCAGTAGCAATTACAGGTCCAGTTAGCACGCGGCACTTTTGCATGTAGCTCTTCACATAGTAAAGAAAAATCAATCAGAGCTCACCTCGCCCCATGTCGGAGAAGTAGGGCAGCGCGATGCCGCCAATGTAGTTCCGGCGTGTGAGCGTGAGGACAAAGCCGCTGTGAATGTGAGGATAAGCACTGCCGAGCCTATGAGCGGCACCGTCCAGCGAAGTTTGTCCACGAGCGTAGCTGTCATTAGTCTTGTGTCTGTGGGTTCTAACTGAAAATTTGCGGAAACTGGGGAACTTGAATGATGAATTCTTGACTTGACGGCCTTGCCAGCATCTATCACTTGTCCTCGCACACGTGTCCAAGACTTATGATGGACGAAAGTACCTAGGCATGTAACAGGTTTTGTTTTCGTGAATTTCAATTGTCAAGCTCGTCCATTTTTCTATCATGCATAAATTGAAAACTGTTGCAACTTACGGTGCTTGCACTTGTTATGCATTGAGCAAGTGAGTGTCCATGCTATCGTAACGATGCATTTGCGGGCCAGCAGCAGCATTGTGATCGTCAGCGGCTTGAGCGCTCAGTTGCTCGACTTCAAAGTCGTGGTAGAGCAGGAACGAGAGCGAGTAGCCCACGAGCGCGAGCATCACGACCCACTCGCAGACTGCACGCAGCTGGTGCAGCGCAAAGTTGCTGCTATCTGAGGTTAACAATAGACAATGATAACAAAATCAACAAGTGAGTACCCAACATCAGCCTACATGCAGTGCATACAACATGCTTCAGCAATGAACCACTTCACCATATTGCCAAAGCTTGGTCTTGTTTGCGTTGTATCGCATCGTGGACGTGCAGTATTTTATGCCGAGCTGCTGGCTCAGACAATCCTGCACCGAGAGCCTCGGCACGGGGTTCATCAGCACGATGCCGACGATGAAGAAAATAATCGCGGCGAACACGAGCAGCACGGTGCAGATCACTTGCAGGACCACGGCGCGACGGAGACTCGTGTGGGTGTCGAGAACGTGGCGAGTCACTCGCAGCAGCCAGTACATGACACAGGTCTAGAAATTAGTAGGGAGTTAGCCTTTGATGTTGTTCTCAACATGATGTCGCAATTGGCAGTCAATAGCAGCTCACGTTGACGATGATAGCGAGCATCTCGAGTAGGAAGAACCAGTAGGTGGCGTACGGGTGGACCTGGGGACACGACGACGTGCTGCACCATGCCTGGATTCGAAAACGCGATACAAAGATCATCCTTGCGTCAGGTATCCTGCTCTCTACAAGTATGCGAAGCGTGAAGGAAACTCTAGGGAAATGAACATACCAGAATGGGCAGCCCGGGCGTAGAGAGTACGCCCAGCACGACCACGAGCGCGCTCCAGACGAGAACGTACTTGGATATGAGCCTGCGCCGGACGCGTAATCGCAGCGACGCTGACTGGTAGAAACAGTTGAAGACCCACGTCATCGTGATCGCGATCGCCACGATCGTGAGCCCCACGCCAAATACGTAGTAGCTTGGCGGGTCTGTAGACACACAGAGACATCCACCCGTCAACAACCAATGTTCATTATCATACTTTGCGTTCATATAATAATAAAGAGCTTTCGAGGCGTACCTCGCCCAATGTCGGAGAAGTAGGGCAGCTTGAGCCCGCCGACATAGCTGTGCTGCGTAATCGTGAGGATGAGGCACACGACGATCGTGGTGACCAGCGCCGCCGACGCCACGAGCGGTATCACCCGGCGCAGCTTGTCCACGAGCATGATGTTGCCTTCTATTCCTATGTGCCTTCGTACCGATGAGTGCTTTGGGTATGGGGACTTGGTTCAGTCCAGGCCTGTGATCGTTGTCAACTTCTCTCATGGTCATTTAACAACTTGTACAAGTACTTGATTGACGCTGGTGACAATGTAAGACAGAGAGCGTTTGTTTATGCAAGAATTGCTGCATTTCATTTTCGTTTTCATTCACTTTGACGCATTTTTCATAGAATAATAAAAGAAGATACTTATGCGGAGTTATCCAACTCACGTGGACGCTGCGGGTGGCGTGGGCAGCACTGCGAGGCTGTAGAAATGCGTGGACCGCGCGATCCCGCGGCCGGTGTAGCGTTCGAGCTCTTCTTCGTAGTTGTGCGACACGAACGAGAGCGAGTACCCGAGTAGCGTGAGGATGCAGCCCAGCTGTGCGACTACACGCATTTGGTTGGCGGTAAAGTCGTCCTCTACATGTGGACACACATATCACAAAAGAGCCAGTCAGAGATAGGAGGTAGACAATATTAGCAAGTGAATATCCACATGAGACCGACACATAAGGTGAGTTGCTCGTCCATACTACGTACCATAGTTCCAGAGCTTGGTGTCCACGGCGTTATGCCGCATGGTCTGCGTGCAGTACACCTCACCAAGATCTCGTTCCAGACACTACAGGTAAAGCAACAGTCAATACATAATCCATTAGACCACCGATTCACCAATCTCTCCCATCATCCATTAGCAATGGACACACCTCAGCGATGGAGAGCCGTTTAAAGTCCTGGACGATTGCGAGCCCGACAGGTAGGTACAGCAGCATCGCGATGAGGAACGAGGTCGCGACCACGAACTGGACGTGGAACGTCCGCTGGAGCTTGAGCAGCCGCAGCATTTCGGGACTCGGCGGCGCCAGGTTCACGCCGTTGATCGTGTACGACATCGGGTCGGTCATCGAGCGCACGAACTTCTGGATCTTGTAACTGATGGACGTGTTCAGGAAGACCGCGACGCTCTCGAGCAGGAAGAACCAGTGCGCGCCGAAGCTGTGCGCCACCGGGTACGACGCCGCGCTGAACATGCCGACGAACACGAGTCCGAGCATCGAGAGCACACCAGCCAAGAGGCTCACGAGCAGTAGCCGATGCACTGCGCGCGGCATCGTCACGTCCACGTCCGCTGTATCGACCGGTCCCATGAGCACCGCATACTGGAATTGGAAGTTGAACGCCCAGCTCATCGTCAGCAGCACCGCGGTGACCAGCACGCCGAGGTTGAACAGGTAGTACGCGGGCGAATCTCGTGCGAGGTCCGAGACGTAGGGCCACGCAAGGCCGCCCAGGTATTTGCCGCCGATCTTCGCACACAGTGCACAGAGCAGCAGTGTCGCGAGCACGACACACGCGGCGACGACCGGTGCGAGGCAGCGCAGCTTCTTGAGCGCGACCGTCGTGTTGAGCGACTTCATCATGTTAAACACTCCACACAGAGTGACTGGAGCTAGCTGTGCGGCTGGGTGTGTAGCTCTTCGTGCTCTGTGTCTGCGCGAAAATGAACGAATGACTCTTCTGGATGGATGACCATTCGCCCATTCAGCGGGCGTGGCGACACAAGGCGCACTCTTGGAGTGGATGGTAAGCGCAGTGTGTGTGCGTGTGTGTGTGTGTGTTCTTTCTATCTTTCCATTGAGCACTTTCAGAGAAGACATCCATCCATCCATCCATACACAGACAGTGTGACTGGTTTGGTACCCACCTGCCTATTACCAGCCCCGTCCGCTGTCTTGTCTGTGGGCGGGCCATACCGTAGCCTGTGTAAGGATGTGTGCTTCTGCATTCAAGTCGATCCACCTCATAGTCACAGAGAAAGCAAGAAAGATCTCGCGCTGGAAAATAAAATACCTTCCATTTTGAACACAAGAGATGCGCGAGCTCTTCCATTCTCACTGTGTGGCGGTGGTGCTGGATAGCTGGCGCTGGCAGTAATGGCAGGCGTTAGACTAGCTAGAGAGAGGTAGAGAGGGAGGGGTCATTAACACCATAGTGATGGCATACGTATGCACGTACACTGCAATGCGCTTCAGGAGGCACCGTGGGCGTTGCTTCAGGATGCTGGTGATGATGAGCGACTTGCTTGCTTCTTCAGACGTGCACTCACCTGTGTGTTGGATGGATGGGCTTCTGAACGATGGAAGGGCGGAAGATCCATTTGCATGCGTTGCGTGCGTGGTGCACTGTTTATGAGAGAGAGCATTGCGGTAGAGACATCGACTAAATTTGAAGAGAAAAGATCGAGACTAGCTGCTGCTACATTACAATTTACCGTTTATAACCAAGAAAATAGAGAATTAAGAAAATTTGGGCTGTGCTTTTGAAACTTTTAAGTTCCGAAAAATCTGTGAGACGTACCGAATGTTGATCTGACTTGTAAATTATATACGAAGAGTCGATTTGTGCATATTTATGCAATAAATTATGTAGCAGTAGCTTTCCCCAGGTTTCATGTTGAAGTGGAGCTCTTTGATCTTGTCACCCCTTCCTCTGTATGTCAGGACTGCCGCTTCTTCCTCATGAATGGCACCATCAGCAACTGCTCGAAAGAAATCCTTCCATGTGAGTGATGATGAGAATGACGCACTCGATACAAATTTGAGCTATCTCGTGCATGCTGGGATCATGGAGGGTCAATTGAGCTCCAAGCATCCGAGACTGGGCTGGCTTGTGCGAATGTTAGGTAAACGGCAGCACCGCATCGCCAACGCGTCCCGTTCAACATATATCACAAGAGCATAGCACACACACAATAGAGAGAGCGTTGGGCATTCATTAATAAAATAGGCTGGTGGTTGGGTATCTGTATGTCTGTCTGTCTACATATTGTACGTTTGCTGGTTCTCACTCGTGTCGTCGCTCGAGAGCGGCAGCGGCGAGTTGAGCATCGGGATTGTGTAGAAATGCGTCGAGGGCTCATTGCTGCGCACCTGGAGGTCCTGGCTGTCCACTTCGCGCGCAAAGTCGTGTGAGAGGAACGAGACCGAGTACCCCACGAGCGTCAGGATGCACCCGAGCTGCGCCGCCGCGCGCATCTGCGTCTTGGAAAAGTCGTCCTCTATGGTACGTTCGTATCAGTTATTATTAAAATTGCATTGTGGAAGCATTGGCGTTGTTAGGAAATGAGCCCTGGTACAGTAGATCATATATTGCTTTCGTACCATAGTTCCAGAGCTTGGTCTCCGTGTCGTTCTTCCTCATAGTATCTGTGCAGTACTTGACGCCTAAGTTGCGCTCGAGGCACTACAGGAAACAAACAATACATATGCATATATATATATATATATATATATATATACGATATATATGAGGCAGCTCAGTATGAGTGCATGTTTGTCTATATGAAATGAATGGATGGGCGGCACGTTACCTGGGCGATCGTGAGGTGTTTGAAGTCGGCGACGATCGCGAGGCCGATGGGCAGATACAGCAGGAACGCGATGAAGAAGAGCACCGTGAACACAAGCTGGATGCGGAACGTGCGGCGCAGATTCGCGATGCGCTGCGCGTCTTCGTTCGGCGTCGATGCACCACCACCGGCCGACGAGATGAAACCCGGCAGGTCGCGGCTCGAGCTCGCGTGGCGGAAGATCGTCCAGCTCACGCCCGTCTAATGGGAACAAGCGCCAATGTATTGGTCAATTTGGATTGCATAGAAGAGCAATGACTGGCGGGTGGGGAGGTACGTACGTTGATGAAGACCGCGATGGTCTCGAGGAAGAAGAACCAGTACGCTGCGTAGTTGTGTGTGGTCGGGTACGAGGATGTGCTGAAGAACGCCTACAGTATACCGCAACACAGTATCACATCAGCATTAATCCCTGCATAAGAACCATAACGCCACACTGCAGCTCTACAGAGAGCGATTCATTCTCTGTACCAGAACGGGTAGCCCGACGACCGAGATCATGCCGAGCACTGCGCACGCAAACGCCCAGGTGTGCGTGCTGCGCTTGATCTGGCCGAGCTGAATCGGGCGACCGAGTACCGCGCGCTGGAACTGGAAATTGAACAGCCACGTGAACGCGAGCGCGATCGCGGCAACCGTGAGCCCCACACAGAAGATGTAGTACCCAGGTGCGTCTGCAAACACACACACACATAGCCACACATTGTTAACAGCAAGCTACAACACACAGCGCACCATGTTGCGCATATCACGCGCACCTCGGCCCATGTCGGAGAAGTAGGGCCACTTGAGCCCGCCCGTATATATGTCGCGCGTCTTAGTCAGGATGAAGCACGTCACGAGTGTGACCACGACGACACTGACGCCGATCATGGGCGTGAGCATGCGCAGCCGCATCACGAGCGCAGAGTTCGCCGGGGCGAGCGTGACCGTCGACGGCATCATCCAGCAGGCAGGTAGGCAGGCAGACAGCGACTGTACTGTACGAGGCAAGTGTGCGCTGGGGGACGCTATCTGTCAAATGGCGCTCTGCTCAGCTCTGATCGTTCGTTCTGACCACTCCGTGCTGACTGACGCTCTTATGAGATAAGGCGATGATAGATGTTAGAGCTGGGCTACTGTAGTACGCATTGAGTGGGTGCGTAATACGCAGGGTGTGACTATTTATAGCAAGCAAATTGCGATAAGCTGCGCGTGCGTCCGTTTGTGTGGCCATCTGTTTATTTCTATTGTGTATTTCTATTATGTTACGAGCCTTTTCACCCAATCTTGGTTTTCTATCTTACACCTTTTTTGGTCCGACCTTTTTCTTGGCTCTCGCTTATCCGGAAATGATCTCTATTCAGTTGAATCTGTGACGTGTGACGGACAGATAGTCAGCACTGAACCCAAGAAGACACGTCACGTGTGACTGGACTGGGCATGGAGAACTGGATGGGGAGAAGGGGAATCCATTCATCCATCCACCTTCACAGAGGCGGTGGTTGGTTGGACTTGTTACTAGCAGTTTGTATGGAGACGGCGATCGACAACCGCTTCTCCGACAGGCACACATGCGTAAGTAAGTTGCGACTCTGTTTTGTTAGCGGGATTTTGCGATTCTGAACTCTTTTGATGTCTTACAGGTGACACATCTCTTTGTGCTCACTTTGTACTGTGTGTGGTGCGTTTGGCCTGCAAGAAGAGCTTCCTGTCCAAGCAGAAAAGAAATCCATTTACGCATTTATGATTGAGCTCCTCACATGAGAGCTGCTCATGTGGATGTGGCACAAGCGGCAAATAGTCAAAAGTTGATCACAGTCAGACGGACCGTCACTCAGCAAAAGAGCAGCTACAGTACAGTGTTCACCTCCCCCTCACATTTCAGCCAAGATACTCGAGAGAGACTGAGATCCTGAATCAGTTTGACAATCAGAAGAAGAAAAAATACTGTAGTTAACACCACCGAACTTCAACATCGGTGGTTGGAATTTCAAGTGATTTTTGATATCTTCTGTTATCCTCACGTCAAAATTTGTGTGAGATGTATACTTTTTGGCGTCTGGGCATGCAAATGCCATCAACTAACTGCGAGTGGCGCGCTTGCCAGCTAACACTTTTATGAACGGAAAGATATTATTTTATTCTTCGTCCAAATCTTCACGTACTCAGCACAAAGCATCAATCTACTGTCACAGTTTACAACCTGCAGTCACACCAACAGGAACGGTAACGCATCAACTCACACACACGATGGGCGTGTTGTCTTGTCTTGTGCATTGTAGCACTTCAACTACCAGTCAATCAAGAGCTTAAGTTAACACACACGTACACAGGACAAGGGCACAAGAACGATCGATTGCTGTAATGATTCGCGTACGTGATAAACAGACAAGCAACAGTGATCGATAGCTAAGTTTCACCGCCAGCAGGAGAGGAAGCACAGGTCGTGGAGTTCTCATTGATCTTTTATGTATTGACGATAAATTAGTAAAGGAAAAAAGCTACAGTACGTTGATGGCGAAGGCTTGTTGCCAGCGAATGAGCCATCACTCTCTCACTCTCATTCTCTGTGTGGCTCATGGCCACGCGTGCTGATACAGTGGTTCACATAGTCGCCATCATTCGATCCGCTCTCGGGTCGATCCTTGCATTGTCGGTCTGGTGGTTACAAGCGACTGGATCGCGACGTCTTCATGAGGTTCGCGAGCGAGTTCACGTAGAGGCTGTCGGTGGCGTCGCTGCACTTGTCCGACTTCTCGGCGTAGCGGTTGACCGGCAGCATGTGGCGGAACTTCTGCTCGCCCGACATGCGCGTGTTCTCGTAGATCGAGCGCTTCGCGTGCGCGGTCGCGAGCAGCGCCGCGTTGATGGACGACGAGTTGGTCGCGTGGTGGTGCTGCGCGTGGACCTGGCGGTTACGTGGCGTCTGCGGCATCTTGGCTAGTTGTGTGTGTGTGTGTATGTGTGTTGGGCTTGACAACGGCGTCGTTGTTCTGGTGTGTGGCGCTCGGTGCAAATTCGTAAATGAGCTCTCCAATGATCCCATCTGACCCACGAGGAGGAGTGGCCTGCTCGCTCACTCACTCACCCACCCACTTGCCCCACTTGAATACGATCGTGCAATAAGACACGTTCAAGTATGCAATGATATAGGTTTATTGATTCCTATAGAATTTTTACGATAGTGATAAACCTTGCAGTTCTTTAATTTAGTGATAGAGATGAACAGGATATTTGTTTATGAAGGTGGCTCGTGGTCACGTGGGACTCGACCAGATGGCTTTTGACAAAGTTCAACTAAACACTTTTATAACTTGATATTCTGGATGTATCATTTCAATGCAGGTTATGTATTCATAAAGTATTCTTTTAGATTAACATTGCAAAGTTCCTATCGTTTTAGAAAGGGTTAAAGTATAGACAGTATTAATGTGATGATTGGCGGAACCCGCTTCTTTCGTCACAAAAATCTGAGTCGCGCGTGTCATTGCCATCGGTTGGCTACAGTTGCGACGTTTCGGGTCGTTTCTTCGGGAGTCAGCAGCTCATTTGGTTTGAGCAGTCGTACATTGCAGCAGTTCTATGCTGCTACTTGTCGTGACTGATGATGGCGGTTGCTCTGTAATTCAGGATTTGCTCATCGTGGCTTTGCTGCGTTTGCTCTCGGTAACAGTCGCTGGTGAAGGTGACAGCGCTTCTACCACGATGCGCATCCGCATTTATGAGGCGCAATGACGGGGTTTGCATGGGTGCGTGTGGCGAGAAGATTCGCATGCAATTGTGTATTTGTAGGGATATGCGCGCGCATTCATCGGTCAGGTAAAGGTCTTGCAAAGTGGGCAAAGAGTATGGCTGCGTTGTGTGCGAAATGCGAGATCGCATTGGCGCAGTGAGAGTCAGCAAGATCTATTTATCCTCACCCGCCACAAACCATCATTTAAGCACGTAAACATATCGATATATTATTGTTCATATTGAGAAAGTGTTGTCTTATCGCTTCTGGTGGTTGATGTAGCGCATGGCGAACGCTGCGAGCACACGGAAGACAACGATCATGGCCAAGAAGATCCAAAAGTACTGCGCCAGGTGGTGGTGCTTGATGCCGAAGACGGCGTCCAGGTAGCTCTTGATGGGGATCGCACCAATGGTGACAGGCGCGTTCTCTATGCGCTGGCAGCCCAGCGGCCATCCGGACATGTCGAGCGGCGTCTTCTTCGTGGCAGCAACAGTCATTTCCATCAGGTGCGCGTCCGAGCAATCGCCAAAGACCGTGCCAGCGAGAAGCGAGAACGAGTAGCGCTGCGGCGTGATCGCGTACAACCACTTGTAGCCCGACGGGATCTCGATCGCGGGCGGGTTGAAGCCCATGAACAGGAAGAAGATCGCGTTGAAGAGCACGCCGATGACCGCCGCCACTTCGATGCTCGGCAGCGCAAAGATGAGGAACTGGCCCATGTACGCCTGGAATAGCACCTGCAGTGCCGTGTTGAGCCAGTAGAATACAAACTCCTTGAAGCCCGTGAAGCCAACCATCGGATAGAACGTCGCAGTGAACAATAGAGCACCAATAGCGACGTACGGGATCTCCACGACCGTGAAGCACACAAAGTACCAGAGTGAGTTGTACGTCTGCGAGGCGCGCTCGCGGTAGAACGACGCGCGCTCCTCGAACGCGATCGGCAGGATACTGATGAGCGACACGATGCCGATGAATGCTGTCGCCAGGAAGATCATGCCGAGACCGCCGTTGATGCCCTGGTACGTCGTGTATTCCGAGTCCAGGTACACGAGGCCAAAGAGCACGCCGAGAAAGAGTGAGATCATGAGACGCGTCCAGTTGTACGACGGCGTGCGCCAGTACATGTTGAAGAAGCGCTTCATGAGGAACTTTAGCTGGACGAGCTCAGTCGCAGCGCGCTTGTTGGAGAACGTCACAGGCTGGAGGCTCTCCAATGGCAGGAAGAGACCCGGCTCCTGGAGCTTCTCGTCGATGAGCACACGCTTGTTCTCGCTCGCGGCGAAATGCTCGACAAAGTTCACGGCCGCAGCGGCGTCAGCGCTCTCTGCATCCGACTTGCCCACCCCGGCGCCAATCACTTCGAGCATCCACGTCGCAGGGTTGTAGCCGTTTGCGATGCGAGGCACGCCTGGCACGGCTTCAAAGTACTTGATCAGCGCACTGCCCTCGTGGCCCAAGTCGCCGAAGAACACGGTCTCACCGCCGCGCTTGAGCAGCAACAGGCTGTCGAACAAGTGGAACACCTCGGAGGACGGCTGGTGGATCGTGCACAGAATCGTGCGGCCCGAGTCCGCCACTTTGCGCACGCCGTCCATGATCACCTTGGCCGACCGCGCGTCCAAACCGCTCGTGGGCTCGTCCAAGAACAGCACGCTCGGTTGCGCAGCGAGCTCCACGCCGATCGTCAGGCGCTTCATCTGCTCTGTGGAGCTGCCGCGGATGATGTGGTCCGCGATGTCCTCCATGCCCAGAAGCTCCAGAGATTCGCTCACCGAGTCGTACTTGTGGCTATCCGGCACATCGGCACCCTGACGAAGAAATGCACTGAACGTCAGCGCCTCACGGAACGTCGCGGCTTCCGAGTGGATGTCCATTTGCTCGCAGTAGCCGGTGCACCTTCGAACCGCCAGGTCCGAGGCTTCCCAGCCATTCAACAGGATCTTGCCCTTGATTGTGCCTCCCGTCTTGCGACCGGCGATCACGTCCATCAGCGTCGTCTTACCCGCACCTGAGGAGCCCATGAGCGCAGTCATGGACCCTGGTAACGCGTAGCCCGTGATGCCCTTAAGCAAGTCAAGCGACTGCGCTGGCTGGCCGTTGCCAGCCGGCACCGAGACCGAGTACCAGAGATCTTGGAACGCGACAGTCACTGGCGTGATTTTGCGCTCACGCTCGCTTTCAACGCGCAGCACCACGTCTTTCGAGCGAGGCGTGGTGACCAGAGCGTATCCGTCTTCCGTCGTGCCTTCGTCACCAGAGGTAGCAGGACTGACGCCAGCCGTGGCTTCCAGCGCCGCTTCCTTTGGCAGCGAGATGTTCTCGGGACGCTCGTAGCGATGGTACTCGAGCACGATGTACGCAATGACCATGAAGAGCAGGTACGCGGCGACCATGAAGACCGCGCCGTAGACGATCCAGCTCTTCTCCGAGGGCACGTCAAAGAGCGCGAGCGAGTACATGCCCATCGTGCGTCCGCCGTAGGTAGTGCAGTAGTCAAAGTCGTTGTAGATACACTTGTCGAGCGAGCTGTGGCGGTACTGCGCGACGACCATGCTGCGCAGCGTCCAGGCGATCGGGTTGAGCCAGTAGAGCCAGATCATGTAGTCGGGGATCTGCTCCTTCGTGACGACAAAGCCCGCAAAGAGGATGAAAATGAGCAGCGAGACCATGGCCAGGGGCTTGGCGATGTGTAGGTTTGGCGCCACAGCCGCGAGCAGAAAGAACCACGCGAGGAACACGAGGATGCCGAGCACGAGGAACACCTCAAAGAGGATGAACGCACCGGCCTCCTGCACAAAGTTGCCCATCCAGTAGATCATGGAGCCGAAGATCAGGCTCTCGAGGATCGCGAACGGGATGTGGCTCACCGAGTTCGAAAGCACGTACGACGACGTGCGGTAGAAGTTCGCCGCGCGCTGCTTGTAGAACACCTCGCGCGCATTGTAGAACGTCGTGAGCATGGACGACTGGCCGAGCCCCAGGAAGAGGATCGACGCGAAGATTACGCCGATCGCGACCTGGATGTTGGCTAAGTCGATCTTGTAGAACACGCTCCCGTAGACGAGCCCCATGATCACGACGAGCATTGCGCGGCCCTTGAGGAACGCCGTGTTGCGCAGCTGCAGCTTGGTCTGGCGCTTCATGAGCGTCCACGTGCTCGCCCAGAATGACTGCTGGAACTCAGGGATTGGCTCCATGTGCGTCACGGCGTCGCTGATTAGCACGGGGTCGTACGGCTCCTCGATGTCCTGCTCCATCGCCTTGTAAATCGACGACTGCGTGAAGAGCTCGGCGAACTCGCTCGCAAGGCGAGGGTGGCGGCCGGAGTAGCTGCCGTTCACTGTGGAGATCCCGTCCACCTGGTACTGCACTTGCTGGTTCGTACCCAAGTCGCAGAGGAAATCCGCAATGTCTCGTCGTGGAGGACACACAAAGCCCAGTGACTCAAAATACGCCGCCGCGTCCGTGCATGGACCGTGGTACATGACCTCGCCTTCGTTCAGGATCATGACGTTGTCGAAGAGCGCAAACACCTCGGGCGACGGCTGCAAGAGCGAGATGATCACGGTCTTGTGCAGTCGCTTGGCGATGCTTCGCTGGGTGTTGATGATGTCGTAGGCCGCCGCGCTGTCGAGCCCCGTGCTGATCTCATCCATGAGCGTGACGTACTTCATGCCGAATTCCATCTCGCCCGTGGTCACGCGCTTGCGCTCGCCGCCAGAGATACCCCGGAGCATCGCGTTGCCGACCAAAGTGTGCTGGCAGAGCTCGAGCCCCAGCTCCTGTACCACGATGTCAGGGTAGTTCCTGTACACGCTGCGCGCAGCTTCAATCGCAATAGCGTTCTCTTCGTCTGTGCCGTGGGACAGGAACTTCACGGCGCGCTCCGGGAGCGTGCTTCCGCAGCATTCATGCGCAAACTCGAGCGTCTCCTTGGCTGTGAGCGTGGGGAAGTGCTTGTCGTGCTGCGTGACGTAGGCGACAAACTGCGGCAGGCGCTTCAACAACTTCTCGCGACTCATGCCGTTGTACGTGATCTCCCCCTCAAAGTTGATCTCCTTGTCGATCGGGAAGCGGCCGCTGAGCAGCTTCATCAGCGCCGACTTGCCCGAGCCCGACTGGCCGAGGATCAGCGTCAGCGTGCCAGGCTTGAACGTACCCGTAACGTTCTTGAGGATGTGGCGCGTCACCGTGTGCTTCTTGGTCGCGACCTTGGCGATGCGCTTCATCACGTGGTTCGGGATCGTCGGGAGTTCGTTCTGGTCGTCCACATCATTGGTGCTCTCGTCATCGTTGTCGCCGTGGTGGTGGCGGTGACGGCGCGGGTTGTGCGCCATCACCAGGTCCGCCGAAAGCGAGACGTTCTTGAAGCGCACCTCCATCTGCGGGAACGTCTTGCCCAACGCAACCTCGACCTTGGCGGCGATGTCCTGGTGCAGCGCCTGCGGCCCCAGCGCCATCATGTCTTGGCCGGTGCCGTACGATATCGCATTTGCAGCAGCCGTCGCGGGGGATGGAGGCTGGGGCTCAGGCTCGCCTGGTCCAGCCGTCATCGTGTGTTGTTGTTGTGGTTACTTGGTTGAGATTTCAGGAATGAGCTCTTGGGAAGGCGAGGAGCTCTTTCCGCTGAGGCTGCCTCGAATGCCTCCGTGGTAGGAGAGAAGCGCACCATGGAGAGTGAGGTGCGGGCGAAACAGTCCGCCTGTGTGTTGAATCTACAGTAGCAGCGACACCCGCCAGTCAGACTCATTGCAAATGTGCCGCCAAGCGCGCGTGTGTCATCACGCGGCTTGATGATCCCGCTGTGACGCTTCGCGGCTTTCCGCGCAAAATGGTTGACGGACACATTTCGGGGCTGCATGTCTTTGGCCGCATGCACTGCAATTTACCCCCATTAATGTTTACCTTAGGAATATAATATGATTGTGTGCAATGTTAAATGTGGAATAAGGTAGATGCTATGTGGTGGCTCTGCTTATATTGGAATTTCTGTGGTCAGCGTGTCTTTGCTGCATTTTAAGCTCGTTAACGACCTGGATGAACGAGAGTTTTTCATCCGCATGGACTGCTCTGTCACGAGTAATCATTCTCCGTGATGGCGCAATGCGTAAGTCGCGCAACTCTACTGCTCTAATGTCGCTTTGGTGGGACTGAATGCGACAACTCAGCCACAGCATCCGTGACGCACCTGCCTGCTGTGCCACCCTATCGGCTCTTTGAAGATGGAAGACGCAAAAATGTAACTCTGGCTGTCCATTTTCGTGGGATTTCGCTGAACTTGCCTGAGCTGACGAGTCTCTATGTGAGAATTGACTCATCAGCGAGTCTCGACATGCATTGAGGCGGCCACAAAGACACAAGTGGGAGGCAGAAGAGGCTTCTCTGATGGGAACCGTGGTGCTTTTTGCTTGCTTAGCGTAGCTCAAGTTGCAGTTTTGTCGGAGGCAGATCAAGCGGAATGATTTGTACGTTGCTCTCTCTCTCGCTCTCTCTTGTGAGAATGTGAACATTGGAAATAATTGTGTTGTGATTGCTTCTTTCTAGTCTTTAGTGGGACGCCCGACGACGAAATAGGCGCATACATGTACTCTACGCCTTCCCAAGCTTCAAGTTGGCCGATGGCATTGCATTGCATTAACACCGTTAGGCGGTGAAGCCAAAGTGGAGCTGCTGCAGACAGAACTCGTCCAGCTTGGTGGCCAGTGGCACGAACGCGTCCGGACGCAGGTAGCACGCGAGGGCCGCCAGCGCCTCCACGAACTCGGCGTAAGTCAGGAAGAGACCCTCGCTCTCGTGGACTCTCTGGTGCTGGTTGTTTGATGAAGGTGATGGTGATGGTGTGGAAGATGTAGATGACGTCGCTATTGCTCCACTTCTCCTGATCTCCAGGCCACCTGTCTGTGAGTAGCTGCTCCCATTGCTGCTGCTCAAATCATGGTAGCCGTGGATCGCGATGCTCTCGCGCTCCAGCTGGAGGATCTCCGCCAGCACGTGCTGCACGTCGTCCAGGTTGAGAAAGTGCTCGCGGAGCAGCTCAAAGTGTCGGCAGAGCGCCACGAGCCCCGCGACCGAGAGCATCTTCCTGGGACCAGCGGTGGTCTGTGTCTGGGACTGAGGTATTTTACTGGTGTTGCTATGGAGCTCTTGAGATCCAGTAAGACTCTCATCACCTGCTGTTGCGTTGGCGAAGCGCTGGTAGAGCGCGGTGAGCTTCTTCTGGTGCTTGGCGAAGACCTCGCGGCACTCGGCGGTCAGCAGCTGCGGGCGGAACACGTTCACGCGCTCGTGCTCCTGCATCGCGCGTGGCAGAATGATCTCCTCAATGCACTTGCGCATGCGCTGCGCCAGTGTCCATGAGGACGATGATGACCCGGCAGTTGTCTTGTGCACTGTCTGAGATGGCTTGAGGCAGATGTACTTGCTGCGCACAATGTGCACCAGTGCCTCGACGAACTCGGCTGGCGTCATCTCGCTCGCACTGGTGTCACTGCTGGTTCCCGTAGTACTGTCCTCGAGCGACAACGCCGACGAGGAGCTCTGCTGGCCCGGAGCCGCGAGTACCGCCGCGTCCGTACCGGCGGCGACCTCGGCGTTCACCTGCGCGAACACTTTCTGGATGAACTCGTACGGGAACGGCCGCGTGGGGCCGAAGAACCGGCAGTCCTTGAGGAACGCGTGGAACTCTAAAAGAGACATGGACATGGCGATCTTCTGGAAGAATCGCTCCTCATCGTCCTCTTGATGGTGCTGGGGAGTCTGGTTCTGGCTCGGAACTCCAATTGTTTGAGACTGAGAGCTACCACCACCACCACTCACTGGATCCTGTGATTGCTCCATCACTGCGTAGTACTGGTAGACGCGTCGCAGGGCCTCGTAGTGTTCCTCCAGCACGGGCTCGACGTCCTGCAGCTCGGCCGCCAGTGCTTCTCTGCCCACGGGCAGCTTGTGCTCGTAGTGGTGCCTTAGAGACTCGCTCTCTTTATCCTTGTCCTGTGACGATGCGAACTGCGCCACGAGCTTCGCAATGTGCAGCGTCGTGAGCATGTACTTTTCACGCCACACGCGCCGGTCCGTGAGCACCATGGGGATCTCCTTGCGGCCGCGCCGCGCAAGCAGCCGAAGCGCGTCCTGCTGCACCTTGCGCTGCACGCAGCCCCAGACTTTCATCACGACCGCGCGCTTCGAGCACGCGTACTGTACCATGTTGACGGCGTTCTGCAGCGCTCCGTTGGCCTTAAGCAGCACCTGCGGCGGGGACGTGAGGTCCGGCGTGGTCTTGGTGTTCTCCTGGATCTCGAACGGCGTCTGCAGCTCAGTCCACTGGCTGCGAACGCTCTCCCAGATCGCCCGCGCATCATTCAGTGCCGTCTGCGCGTCCTGCCAGGGACAGACCGGATCCAAAGAGGGCCGATTGGCTCCTGCTCCTGATGAAGCTGTGGCTAAAGGTGTGGGACGTCGAGGCGAGAACGACGAGCTGTTGTTACTGTGGGGGAACACGACGTTCAGACTCGGGTGCTCGCACACGAGAAAGCCGAACAGACAGAATGCGAGGTCGCCCATGGCCTCGCAGTCAAGCACCTGGTCGCCCAGGAACGCCGGACACCCTGGCTCGAGCCTCTCGCAGAGCGCGGCACGTAGTTCTTCGCGCTTCGGGAACGGCGCTGGGAGTTTCAGGTTCACTGGGTCAGGCGCCGTGCCGCCCTCGCATCTCGACACAAACGTGGACATGCGCCGAAGTGACGGGTCCTTGGTGTTGACCGTGAGAATGTGCTGCAGGATGTGCCGCAGCACGTAGTGGCTGCGCATGTCGGACGTGAAGTTCTGGATGAACCCGGCTGACGATGACGACGCTGGGTCGTAGTACTTGAACGTCGGGCACTGCGAGAGCTGGAAGTTGATCCACCGGAGCACGAGCACGTCCGAGGGCAAGTGGAGTACATCCCCCAGCTCCTCACCTTTTAGTGCAAGCACCGTCACGTCCACGTACTGCGCCGCACTCACGGCATCGAGCATGTTCTGCAGATACAGGAGTTCGCAGTCGACGAGTGCGAAGCAGAGCTTGCCCCACTGGTTCGCGATGCTCTGCAGCTTGCGCTCATTGCTCTGGCGCACGCGCAAGTCGAGCTGGTGCAGCAGGTCCTCGAGTCCGAGCAGCTGACGCTTGGCAAAGTCCACGTGTTCGCGGTTCGCTCGGGTTTCCTGCTTGGCGCTCTCGATCTGCTGCTCGAGCTTGACGAGTAGGTCCTGGAAGTCGAGCTTGTTCTCCTGGAAGTGCGTCAGCTGCAGCTTGGTCCTCCTGATCTTCTCGGCGCCGGCGAACGCGGCCCAGCGGCGGAAGAGCCGCAGCAGCCGCTGCTTGGACCACCGGCCGCTTGTCTTCTCCAGCAGCACGCGCGTGTACTTCTTGCGGATGATAATCTTCTTCCAGTCCACGAGCGTCTGCTTCATCACGACGCGCGCCCACCGCTGCGCGAGTCGGTCGACCATCTGCTCGTTATTGCGCAGCTGCTTCT
The DNA here is from genome assembly GCA_038050625.1 of Pythium sp. MPC-2022a. Taxonomy (NCBI): domain Eukaryota; phylum Oomycota; class Peronosporomycetes; order Pythiales; family Pythiaceae; genus Pythium; species Pythium sp. MPC-2022a. The sequence continues at coordinate 56,003 of JALBZB010000020.1, forward strand.
TCATGAACGTGTGCAGGTTGTCCAAGCGGATCCTTCAAAGTAGACACAGCGACCGGGTTAGTTGTGATACCAAGTCAGTAGATATCACCAACGATGCTGCTGGGCTAGGACGTACAGGTCCCGCTCGAGGGCTTCTTTCTCCGCGAGCACCTGCTTAAGCTCGGTGAAGTGGGTTTTGCGAGCGAAAGATCCCTCAATCATCGTCGTTGGGCTCGTAGCTACCTCAGTGGAACCAGCACTAGCAGTAGTAGAGTTGGGGAGGTAGATTGCGCTCTCGGCCTCTCGGTGGATGATGCGCATCAGCTGCTGGAAGCGCTCGAACTTGGAGCTTATCTGGAGCAGAACGTCAAAGCAAATCGCGGTACGGAACGCGTTCGGCACGCCAAGGTGCTCGGTGGACTTGAGCGCACTCACCAGCTGCCGCTCGAAGCGCAGCGCTAGTCAGATTAGCATAGGCAGTAGTTGACAAATCGGAAGTGTGAGCTAAACACTCGTATAAATAAATCCAATAGCCAGTAAGTGCAGCAAACATCGTGGTATACCTTCGTCTTGGATCTCCGCCTTCTCGCCTTCACAGATCTTGCTCCATGTATCCACATTGAGAGCACGCTGCAGCTTTGCTTCTGTGAGCTCAGATACTGGACCATCGTCAGCAAAAGATCCATACTCACGTTTCTGATGGTGTGGGGAGGAGTCGCGGATCGGGGCAAGTTGTTTGCGTGGTGGGTGGTTCGCACTCTCTCGCGGTTGGGAGCGGTCATTGTCGCGCGCTACTCGCTGCTGGGCGTGTTGGTCCTGCTTCATTTGATCTCAAATTTCTTCCTTCCTTCCTTCGCATTTGGGTCTTGGAACAACCAGAGATCTCGTTTTCCACTGCCCTTCGATACTGGCAGGGAAACCGGCGTCCTGAGGCGAGGCGTCGGTTCGCTCTTAGAACCACAAAATGCGGAGATCATCGTCGCTTTGGATTGCGCAACATTGATTCAAACGCAATGGATGTGTCTGATAGGGATTTGCCCATGACATCTCTCTCTTTGGATACGCCCGAGGGCCTTTTACAACCTACAGTACCACCACTTCTCGATTCCCACGGTTCCACCACTCTCCTAATCTCATTCGCAGACTTGCTACGACAATGTTGACCTTGTCTCTCGATCCCAGCTGCTCTTGTCCAAATGCGGCGAACTATTCTTGTTGATCGCGGTACAGCTGCCAGGTCGAGTATAAATGGCGATTGCACGCCAAGCAAGCACCTTCCCAAATCTAGACAAGCCTTCGCTTATAGCACTGGAGAGCAGCAACTTCACACCACATTCGGGAATCTCCTCTCTTCATCGCCCAAGCAGTCAATCAAACGCTTCCCAATTGCTTCCACTAGACACGAGCAAGCATGGCCGCAACTGCGATCTCAACTGGGAACTCCTCCATGCCCGGCGTGGGACTGCTTCGCTCGTCCTCCGCCAAGGCGTTCCTCGAGATCATCAACCCGCTGGCGCTCATCAAAGACGCGAAAATGCTCACGCCCTCGGAGTTCCTGCGGGACTTCTACACACGCCGCGGTCTCCATGACAAACTCAAGGATGTCGACGCACTGGTCGCCAGCTACGGCCACCAGATGCCGCAGCTGTACGCCGAACTCGACAAAAAGTGCGTTTGTGTGGAAATTAGTCATCAGTCTTGATACCTGAGCTCTTCGCCATATCTGGGTAACTCACCACTGTCATCTTGCTTGAACTTGATTTTCCCATCAGGTACGATACTAATTTCGTCACAAACCCGCCTCCAGTTCGCGAGGAGATCCGCCCTGCTGCTGTTCATCTCCAACCGGTCACGCCAGTCACACCGAAGGCTCCTGCGAAAGCCCAATCGCATAAGAGTACATCCACTTTCAAGCTCCATCTCGTACTTGACTTGAATTGAAGGTCATACCTCTGACATTGTCGTTCTTGGTACACTCGAATGCTCTACCAGTCGTGCTTCTTGGAAACTCGGGCGTGGGGAAAACCAATTTGCTGAGCCGGCTCAACAAGGGCGAGTTCAACGATGAATTCACGTCCACGATCGGCGTTGAGTTTCTCACGCACAAGATGCAACTCAACGATGTGGAGGTGAAGGCGCAGATCTGGGACACGGCGGGCCAGGAGCGCTTCCACGCCATGATGGCCACATACTACCGGAAAGCAGTCGGTGCGCTCTTGATCTTCGACGTGCGCGACCGCCAGAGCTTGCAGGGCATTGAAAAATGGCTCGACCAGCTGCTCAACGTGGCCGAGCCGGGGCTCCACGCTGTGCTCGTCGGCAACAAGTGCGACCTCGCACCGCCTGAACGCGTCGTCACCATGGAGGAAGCACAGCAATTCGCCGCCGCACACCACATGCAGTACATCGAGACGTCCGCCAAGACCGGACAGAATGTCGAGGAGGCGTTTCACACGGTGATCGCGGCCGTGCACCGCGCGCATGTTGCAGAGGTGGCAGCGCAAGAGCTCTCGACGATCGTCGACTTGGCTGGGACACGCCCCGGGAGCTGGCAGCAATCCTCCAACTCGTTCTTTGACGGCTGCAACTTTGCTTAGAAGTAGCAAGTTTCCTAGCAATAAACCTAATATGAACAAACTATACACACATGATAAACGCCATGAGCACCACATTCTCATTCGTACACACACACAAAGCTTATTACCGTTCTTGATATTGAGAGACAAAATACAGAGGAGGCGGCCACCCACCGATTGATCACCATATTATGAATCTTGTACAACAGGAGCTTGACAAAGCTGCACGAACGCCATGAGCTCTGCGAGCTTCTCGTACGTCTCTGGGCCGCCCGTGCGCTCGCTGGGCTTGACGGAGCAGATCACATCCATTTGCTGAGAAGGAAAGAATCCAATGAGAACAACCCAATCGAGTATCACTGGGTCTTTAGTTTTACCAGCATCGGGATTGTTGGAAGACACTCACCTCGAGCAGCGTGCGCTTTGTCTCTTCGTATCGCACTTCCAGTTCTAATAGCCATAAAAAATGATCTGTCAGCCAAGTCATACAATACCGTCCACTATAGATACACACGCAACAAACCTCTGAGCTGCCGCAGTTCTCGTTGCAGCACAACAGCAAAGTCCTGCTTTTTGTGGCTCGCACTGGGCGTCTGGAGTGCAACAGTGGACGGCGCGGCGGTCAGAAACGCGCGCGTCGGCCCCGATGTCAACAGCGAGCCATCACTCATCTTCTCGCGTAGTAGCGGTCGTTGATTCCCAGTAGCATCAGTACCACTACCATTGTTGTTGCTGTCGGTGGTCCCATTGGAGTTTGCGCTATTGCAAAATTGCTGAGCGTAACGACTCGAATTGCGTCGGCAGCCGTGGTTCCTTGGGGACATTGCAGGCTTTCTCGGCGTGAATTCACGCATTTTGCCGCACGTTTCAATCTGTTGTTCGCTTTTGCGCAGACGCGAGCGCAATTGCCGCATCGCGCGTGTGTCCATGAGCTGCGGGACGTACTTCTCCGAGTCGCGCTCGCGCTCTGTGTCGTCAAAAAAATGGCCGGCGACCAGCCACGCGTCTTCTTCTGCGAACTCGTCCTCTTCATCACTATCATCACTACCATCGCCTTCCTCTTCGTCTCCACAGGCGCTTTCTGGCTCAGCAGTCGCTATTTGTTGGAGGTTCTCACTGGACGACTCTGGTTGCATCTTTGGTAACGTGGTCTCGCTGTCGTGTGTGGTGGGAGTCTCCGACCGTGTGGCGTCGCCATCCTCGTCGTAGCCGCACTGAGTGATCATCGTCGCAATCGACTCTATCTGCACGCGACCTGACTTGCACTCGCTCTCAAGTGATGATGCTGAACGCTATCGACTGCCGCGCTTTCTGGATCTCATTATTCATTCGTCCTCGCTCTGTAATCAGCAGACTCGTGCGCGCGCGCTGCTCAAAAATAGACGCTGTGTGGATTTTCTTTCTGGCTTGCTGGCAAAAGCTCCGGATTCACTTCAAGTGCGGTTTGCATCTCCAGTGTGCAGCTTGTTGTGTTGCACTTGCGTCTCGCTCGCTCTCTATCGATCTGTGTCGCGCCAGTTGAGCAGTAGCAGTGCATGCACGGCGCTCCGCTTCTCAGAGCAGCTCATCGCTCACTACATGCTTGTCCTTGTGCTTTCTTTCAGGTGTGCCTCTTGATGTAAGTTTGAGCCGAAAGTGTCACCATTCACTGCATTCCGAATATTGCCACCCTTTTTCAGCATCAGCACTATTTCTCATACTAAATTCAATACAACATTCTCAAGATGCCGCATGAGGGGGTAGAGCGCCATCCACATTTTTGTCACCGATCTGCACTCGTCAAAGTTCACCACCCGAAGAGCATCATGGTCATGCGTCAAGCTGCTTGGCGCGCGACCGTGCGGCTGCGCGCTTCACCGCTTGCGAATGCGACGCATGCGCGCCGATCAGTGGTGATGATGACGGCCCCTGCGGTCGTCACTAGTGCATCATCGTTCGGCTTTGCGCACAACCGACGCTGCTTCTCGAGTGAACCAACAGCGGCGACAGGAAACGCGTCGGCTTCCGCGCTCGATTACGTGGACGAGACCACGACCCTGCTGTTCACCGACGGACAGCTCACAGGTACTGCTTGTAGATGGCGTTATACGGCAATTATGGGTATCCGTGTGGCTAATGTAGTGGTGATACATATGTGCGAATAGACTCTGCGGCGGCGGTTGCAGGATCGAGTGATACGTGGGCGTTGATCCAGGGCGTGCAGTCCGTCATCGAGACGATTCACACGACCACGGGCTTGCCCTGGTGGGCAACACTGGCGGTATGTTTGTGCGGGAGAATGCTGCGTTAGTGAATGGAAATCATCGAGGATATGAACTGATTCTGAACCGAAAATTCTATGTAGGCGACTGGCGTGACGTTCCGCGCAGCAGTGTTCCCGCTGTACGTGTACCAGATCAAGGCTACGCAGCGACTCATGCAGGCAAAGCCGGATTTTTCCAAGTTGTACTCGGCGTACAAGTACGCGCGAACGTTCCTGGTGAGCTCTACATTCGCGTGATTGAACGCTTAATATGCCTGGGTGGCATTGGACCTAACGCTGTACATTATTTCGCTGCGCATTGATTCACTCAGCCCGGGCATGACCACAAAGGACACATTGACGCGATTTTGCTAGGTCGAAAAGGCATCAAGGTGAGTGCAAATTCATGTGCTTGCCATTCAAATTGTGAAGCTTGCGGTTGCTCACATCTGCATACTGCATATGGTGGGTGAATATTCGCAGCTGGTGATGAAAAAGTACGAGACCCGCCCGGTGCAGACGGTTCTCGGCTCGCTGGTGCACGTGCCGCTGTTCATCCTGATGGCGTACAGCGCGCGTGACATGATCCGATCGGGGAACTTCCAGGGCCTGGAGACCGGTGGCTTCCTCTATTGGACGAACCTGAAGGAGTGCGACGAGACGTACCTGCTCCCGATGCTCGCGTGCGGCTCGACGTACTGGAACATCGAGCTGGCGATGAAGAACAAGAGCCAAATCTGGACGCAGCTGGGCCAGGGCATCCAGTTCATCCCGCTGCTGGCGTTCCCCATGATGTCGTTCCTGCCGCAGGGCGTGTTCTTCTATTGGCTCGGCTCCTCGTGGTCGTCGATGGCACAGACGATCGCGATGAACAACAACAGCTTCCGCCGCCGCCTTGGACTCCAGCCGCGCATCGCAGCCCCAGAGAACAGGCTCGCCGCCGCTGCAGCTGCTGCTGCCGTTGAGGGCGGCCAGTTGGCTGCGGACGATCACTCGAGTAGCTCGGCGCCATCATCATCAAGCGACATGCGTGAGAATCCAACGACCAGCAAAACAGCATGATCTCGCGTGGGTAGGACCAGGAACCGCAACCGCAACCGCACGAGGAAGCAAAAATATCCAGTGGTAACGCGCGAAATCAATAGAGCAGGTGGCAAAGAGTCATCATCACTGCAGGTTGTCGTATCCAGCATCCAGCGCAAGAACACGAATGAAAAGAGTCTGTTTGCTCGTGGGTGACAGCAAGATACTCATTCGTGACGCTCATCCAGTTGACGAGGCGCATGGCATCGCATGGCATGTCTGCTGGAAACGCAGCGCCGCTTGCTGCATTAGCTGCTGGTGTTGGAATTGTTGATGTTGATGATGTTGACGCCCTCGAGTTGGTGATGATGCCACCTTGTGACGCAACCCTTTCCGCCTCACTCAAGCAACATTCGTGCGACATTCAGTTTATCCTCAAATAGGCAACTCCTCGAGATGACGTGCCGACAACAATTTGCCGGCAACAATCTCACAATCCGACGCTTTTCCACCAACAAACAAAATCTCTCCCTCCCTCCCTTGCTCACAATGCATTTGCATCGCATGAACGAGTGGATAGGAGTCCGCATAGGTACGTCTTGTGCCCAATTGGGCGCAACTACTTTGTTATAAGGCAACATGCTCTCTTGCCATTGCGCAAAAGGAACGAGAAAGAAAACCCCACAACCTTGCGAAATGAAGCCATTACAAACTCAGTCAAAAAGGTCTCAGACACAACAAGAAGAAATGGAGCCCACCCACCATCTTTTGCCTCTCTTTCTTTTCTCCCATCTTGAGAAAGAGCTCGGAAGGGAAGTTGCACGAAGGTCGCGCCAACGATGCTCTTGAAATCAGTCTCCTGACAATCATGGCTTGTGCATTTTCGCAGCAACTCACACGAATTCACAAGAAGCGCATTCCCGCTTTAGCCCTCGACGTTGCGCTCTTCATTACGGAGCTCTTCGCGCGTGTGTGGGTGGACCTCATCGACAGATAGATAGAGATGGCGCACGAGCACGACGGCGACGCCTCGCCCGCGCAGATTGTCGCGTCACACCTGTTCGTGCTCGAACACGGGCTGCACGGCAGTGACCAGGACTTTACGAACTTCGAGAAGCTGCTCACCGAGCACCTGCAGCAGGAGGATGTGCACGTGCACTGCGCGACGAGCAACGCCGCGTCATTCTTCCAGACGTACGACGGCATCGACTCGGGGGGCGAGCGGCTCGCAGACGAGATCCAGGAGCTCGCGAAGCGCATGCCGAACCTCAAGAAGCTCTCGCTGCTCGGCCACTCGCTCGGCGGGCTCTACAACCGCTACTGCATCGGTGTGCTCTTTGCGCGTGGGTTCTTCACGAACGTCGAGCCTGTGGTACGTGTGTTCTACTTCATGATGTCGCTTGGTACAATGGCTAATGTGTGGTATTAACTCGCAACATGTATGTGTAGAATTTCATTACGATGGCGACACCGCACCTGGGCATTCGCCGACCGCAGCGCGGATCCGTCAACTTCCTGTATAACTCGCTTACAAAGAAGCTCTTCCACAGGTACGACCCCTATTGCTCACTATTGAATTTATGTGAAAACTAACTCACGGGGCGGTATGTGGTGGTGATTTGTGTAGAACTGGACAGCAGTTCTTTCTCAGAGACAGCGCAAACGAACTGACGCACTCGCTCAGTATGAACTCACTCCCGAGTAAAGAAGATCTTGGCAATGCGCAGGGCTCAGGTACGAAAGCTGATACCATTGGCGTCCTGTTTGATAATGTATCTATGCGTTCTGACCTCATGTGCGCATGTATGTGAACTTGTGCAGTGCAATCGGACCGCGAGGGAACACTATTGATCTGTATGAACGCAATGAACGGTGGCGGAGAGCTCTACGAGTACTACTACTGCACGCTCAGCGACCAGATGCTGCGTCTCTACGAAATCGAGAACCACGGCGTCGAGAACTTCTCTGCCGCCGGCCAGAAGAGCCTCGTGGAGATCGATCTCATGCGCGCGGAAGTGACGCTCGAGCTGCCACATCGCCCCGCACGACCGAAACACGGCAAAAAGCACCACGGCAATCTGTTCTCGGGGCTGTTGAGTCTGACGCGTCGCAGTAGAAGCAGCTCGTCGGCCTCGCACCAGAGCAGCGCGTCTGGACGCCTGAGTGACCCGGACCACCTCGAGGTGTCGCATGAGCCGTACGAGATCACGATCCGATGGACCTCGACCGCGTTGAACGAGATGGGCAAGCAACGCAAGTGTGTGATCCGCATCCCGTCGGAGGAGATCGACCGCGACTGGAAGTGGCTCGTCGCGTTCAGCAACAACAGCTTTGGCATGCGCTGTCTGACGAAACACAGCGACGCCACGAGTGGGAAGAAGGCCAAGGAAGACGCCGAGATCGTGGACGCGCCGCCATTGCTCTGCTGCATGGCGAGAGGGCAGTTCGTGCAGGCGCTGTTGCTGTTCAAGACCCGCACGCTCTACTCGAACGTGTTCTTTGACCTGCAGGTGCCCTACTCGTGCGCGTCGATCCGCGCGTTCAATCCGTACCGCATGGAGACGACCAAGCGCTCGACCTCGCCCGTGTATCCGCACATCACGCTCTACTCGATCGGCAGCGCGCCGCTGCTTCGAGACACACTCACCGCTGAGATCCGACTGCAGCTGTCGAGCAAACACGGCCCCGTCCGGTTCTTCTCGCAGGACGGACACAGAAAGCGACTGTCGCTCACAGGCGGCGTGGGCGGCGGCACCAGCTCACTGCCAGCGAACTTTGACAGCGAGCATGACAGTAACGAGGGCAACCGCTACACAGTGACGGACGAGATGGAGTTCTCGCGCCGCTCGACCGCGTCCTCGGCGTCTTTCGGTGGCGACGGCACCCGCTCGGACCCGTTCGTCGATGGCGAGATAATCGTAGACCGCGTCCACGAAGCGTTCGGCTCGGACGACGAATGCGACGCACTGCGCGCGATGCTCATCACGCTGCAGAGTGTGGGCTGGCGACGGATCGACATCATGTTCGACAACGTGCTGGCCCACGAGAAGATCATCGCGAAGCGCGCGAACCCGTCCAAGCTGAGCGAGTCCGGCATCGACGTCGTGTACCACGTGATGAACTCGTTTATTGCCTAGAAGAGAAAGAGAAAGAGAAGCTGTCGTCCTGTTGCCGTCTTGGTTTTTGTTTTCACACATTTTGAAAGAAAAAAGAAAAAGCTGTACGCGTTGGTATCAAAGAGTAACTAGAGAAACTGCGTGTATCACCCCAACATACTTAATGAAATAAATCAACACCTGAACTGAAGAGAAGTCTTCCTTAGTGGAGCCACTCGACCTGGCCAAAGAGCAAACCTGTGGCGACGTCCTTGCGCACGGCTTTCACGCAGAAGCAGCGGTGCGAACGCTGCGTTTCCAGGAGCATCGAGTGCTGCACGGCATCGCTGAGACTCGACTCGAACGAGACGCGCGTGATGAGGATCAGGTGACCCTCTGGGTAGCTGAACTTGCCTTTCTTTCTCAACTCCTGCATCTCGACAATAGGGATGTAGCCGAGTAGCAAGGGCGACGCCGCGTCCAGGTTCTCCTCCGAGCCGTTTGTCGCCCCGAACGTCATGTCCATAAGGCGGAGGTCGTGCACTTCGAGGGTCTTCTTGCCAGAGTACGGATAGCTCTCCATCCGGAAGAGCAGCAGGAGCTCATTCGGTAGCATCAGATCGTTGTTGTTGGCTTGATTCGCCGAATGACCGACGAATCCGAATGCAGCCATTGAGCCATACTTGTGTAGCTGCAGTATCATCGGATCGATCAGATCAAACGAATGCAGTACAGCGAGCGGCGCGAACAGGAACGTGGCGGTCGCGAGCGGCAGGAACCACGAGAGAAACACTGTCGTGACGCATTTGGTTCGAGTCTTTTGCGACTGCGCAAGTGGATGTAGAAATGACTCAATGAGGAATGGAGGCACACCATGCGTTGTTGCTACTGTTGAGTTGGTGGCTCCTACGGTCCTCTCGTGCAGGCTCTGCTGGCTGCGCTGTGGCGCTAAGCACGGCTTCGAGGGCGTTGGTGCCTGTGCTGTAGCCATTCGTCAATACGAATTGACACTTCGTCACAGAACCATCAGCGCTTCAAGGTCTGACCGAAGACGTAGGGACCGTGAACCGTGGGATGTTTGTCAAGAAAGTCAATCAACCCTCTTAAGTTCGAAATCGGGTTCTCCGAACGTTTCTCGGCTGCGTGTTTGTTTTTAGGACATTATCCTAATTTATATTTTTCAATACAAAATGAAAGATAAATGTCTATATTCGAGTACTTGATTCGTCCCACTGAATGATTTTTCTCACTCTCGTCTGACAAGTCCCTCACTCATCTGAGTGCGTCTGGATCTTCCACAAAAAGCAGCAAATCAAATCTCGCTTGGGTCCCTTTCTTCCATGAGGTACAACGCAAAGAGAAGCAGCATCTGGGCATCGAAGAACAGGTGGCGACTAGAGTTCGGGACCAGTTGGCGGCTGTCGCACGCACCATCAGCGCATATTCATTCGCAAGTGGCCGCCCTCCCTCCCCTTCTTCAAACACCCGCGCGCGTTCCTTTCCATTCCATTCGCCCTCAGTCTTGCTTCCCCTGCTGCTTGCTTGCACGTGAGAGACGCCGCCATCATTCCCCTCAGTCATGGCGCCAGGATCTTCTTCAATTGATGACCAACAACACCCTCGCACCACCGCTGCGGGGCTCTGCGCCATGGTCTTCTGGTGCTTCCAGCCCGCGCACACCGGACCCGCAGACGACGACAGCATCTACATGAGCCAGCAGCAGATGAGCGCGCGCAAGCTCAGTCTGTTCCACAGCGACAGCATCCCGAGCTCGAGCGGCGCGCCGACCAGCGTTGAGCAATCCGTCGTGCTTGCTGGGTACCAGCCGCCGCCGCGATGGGTCAAGGACTCGATCATCGATGCCTGCGCGCTGTGTAGCGACCAGTTCGACATGTTCAACCGCAAGCACCACTGCCGCGGGTGCGGGCTCGTGTACTGCAAGTCATGCGCGTCGAACTCGGATAAAGTGATCAAGTACGGGTTCTTGGAGCCCGTGCGACTCTGCAACACGTGCGCCACGCAGGCGACGCTCGAGAACGAGTTCTACGAGAAGCATTTACCACTCTTAGAGGCCGGCGACGTGCTCAACAAGTACGGGCTGCTGCGCAAGCGTGCCGTGCAGTTCAAGTTTGTTCGCTCGAAGAGTATTCTCCAGTACCAGCGAATCGACATGGAACTCCGCCAATTCCATGGTACGCCCAATATACAGATGATTTACCCAGATACTTTGATACTGATACTAATCTACCGTTTGTATTGTATATTGCAGGCGAAATCAAGGCGATCTCACTGGACATGATCACCAGCGTACGAGAGGCTGTGCTGGACAAAGACTACCCAGATCTTGGATTCGTGATCGTCGTCGGAGACCAGGAGCATCGCTTCGACGCCGCGAGTGCTCATAAACGCACGCAGTGGGTCCAGGCAATCCAGAGTGCGAGAAACGTGCGCAACGCGCTCATTGCCACGGAGCGAGAGAAGCGCGCCAAGCTGATCGCGCAGGAGAACGAGGAGATTAAGAAGATGGCCGAGAGCATGCGCACCATGGAAGACCGCAAGGCGTCGTTCCACGAAGACCGGCTGCGGAAGCGAGCGGAGAAGCGCGAGTCGCTGCGAGCCAAGTACAGCATCTCGTCCAGCACGTCAGCCTCATAACAAGGCAGGTGAAAGCACAACATGCTGTCCAGGCGATTTTTTTTGCCCGTGCCTGGATATCCGGCTGTCGTATCAGCTGATTGGGTGAGCTCAGTGCATGATGAGTTGAGTTCTGTTTTAATTCTTTATTCTTTCTTCTTGTGGTTAATCAACAAGCCAAGTGCATGCACGACCCCTTGCAAAACCTGCGTGAGCTTTGTAGCTCATTGAATTTCGACCACCCACCTGTGCTGTGATTGTTGCGATCTTCGATGAGAGTGATACATCACTCATCTGGTCGTTTCTATAGATGTGGGTGCGCATTGGTATTCTTCTCGTCGAACTTGCAAATTGAGATCGAGCTTCAATTGTTGTACCTTGACGTTGAGTCAGTTAACGCTTGGCTGATTAAGTGCATTCACTAGTTGTGAGTGACGCTCATACGCAAAACACAGCAAACTTACGCGCTAAGCGAGTTGATCTTCTCCCACGCGTCAAAGTCCGTGACTGAAAGCAGATTGTATATTCAATCCATGGGAGGGACATTTGAAATTGTTTTAATGCAAAATTCCATTGCTCGCTATGCACCAACGTAGGCTTCTTTCAGTCCGGATCGATCGAATAAACCAAGCATGATATGTACTGCTTGAAGTGTACGTTGTCACAGTCAAACTCACGAGCGCGTTTACACGATTTTCACAATTGAACTCTTTTACAGCGCCACAAAACAAAAGGATGATACACTGTCGTTCCTGACTACACATTGCGTAGATGACAAGATTCGTTCTCAAGCAGAACCATTTTCCAGTAAATTCGAGCACTGATATCATGCACATGCATTGGCATGAGCATTGCATGCATGGGCGTCACGGCGGCATTGTGATGCACATCGCATCGTTATAACGTCGTGCACATCAAGTCTTGTGCCATGAGATCACTTTATGGCAAAGCGTCGATATTGTGACGGGAGGTCATGAGTGCGTTGTGCAATTTGGCCACCGGTTGAGCAGTTGATGAGAAGAAGAGGTCGCTACTTGGCTGCCAGCGTGAGTGTGGCACGATTTTCTTAGCAACGTCGTTCATTCGGCATCGTGTCGCTCATCAGTATCCTGCCGATCGCGTTCGAGGAGCGCGCGTCGTTCTACCGCGAGCGCGCCTCGCAGACGTACAACTCACTCTGGTACTTTGTGTGCTTCACGGTCGTGGAGATCCCGTACGTCGCTGTTGGTGCTCTGCTGTTCACAGTAAGGTTCTATCCTATGGTCAGGCAATATGTGGCTCCACGCGATTACACCCAAGCGCTACTCGTTCTCGCTTCTCGCTGGCACGGTCTTTGGCGATTGCTCGGACGCGCACCTGATGGAAATGACTGTTGCTGCCACGAAGAAGACGCCGCTCGACATGTCCGGATGGCCGCTGGGCTGCCAGCGCATAGAGAACGCGCCTGTCACCATTGGTGCGATCCCCATCAAGAGCTACCTGGACGCCGTCTTCGGCATCAAGCACCACCACCTGGCGCAGTACTTTTGGATCTTCTTGGCCATGATCGTTGTCTTCCGTGTGCTCGCAGCGTTCGTCATGCGCTACATCAACCACTGGATGCGGAAAAATGCTTGACTTGCCGCGTTCATACACAGAATTTATCGTTTCCAGGAACGACTCGCTAGCATGTAAATGCACATACATTTTTTAAGTAATGACATGTCACATGCCAATCAACTAACATGGCTACATTTCCCTGTCAAAATCAATAAATGCATTTTCTTCTAACACAGGTCATTTTGTAAATACCGGTATGTATCTGCTAAACAGGTATATCGATTTCCATACCGGTATCTCATCGTGAATGCGAATGCACTTTTTTGAATGCGAATTCACTTTAGTGGCTTGTCTCTGAAAGCTGCTTGGCTCCTCATTTCCGCATTTGACGCCAAGCGCACAAGACAAGAAGCCCGCAGAAGACAGCAGCAAGACGACAAGGCGACCCAAGCAGAGCAGATACACCAGTAACCAGCGCGCAAGGAAGGAAATATGCTGAAGGAGCAGGACCCAATGATCGAGCTGATCCGCGAGTGGATCATGGCGCCAGTGGACGAGTCCGCAGGGCTGCACTTGTCGGTGACCGAGGTATTCCACGTCGTGGAGGAGATGATCGCCGAGCACGTGGAGAACCCGGAGAACAGCCGGCTAAAGAAGTACCTGCCGCGCGTCAAGAAGATCTTCTTGCCGCTCGACCTCACGCGCGCTGCGAAAGAGGTATGTGTGCATGACACGCTTTGTTGCGTGGTGCTCGTGGATAGAGAGATGATAGCGGTTGTCATACTGCACTCATGTGCTCATGTCGTGTTGTTGTGTGTCTCTCTATGTGTCAGTACGATGCCAGCAAGCACTTTTTGTCTCGGAAGCGCGTGCCGCCGACGTTTAAGGAAGTGCGGCACATCTTGAACCTTGCAACGATCAACGCGATCGCGAGCCACTTGAAGCTCGTCACGTTTGATGCCGATGACACGATCTACGAGGACGGCGGCATCATCAACCAGTCGTCGAAAATGGTCACCATCATCGTCGAATTGCTCAAACGCGGCATTGTCGTGTCGCTTGTTACAGCCGCGGGGTACCCGGGAAAGCCAGAGCGATACGAAGAGCGATTGCGCGGAATCTTAGATGCGCTCGAAGAGCTCTCTGCTGAGGAGCGTGCGCGATTCTTGGTCATGGGCGGCGAATGCAACTACCTGCTGGAGACCTACACGAATGCGGAAACGAACAAGATCTCGCTCCGCGAGCTGTCTGGACACATCTGGAAAGACGGACGAGGTGAGCGATGGAAAGAAGAAGACGTGCAGAAGCTGTTGGATGTCGCTGAGCGAGTCCTGCGCGAGACAACCGAGGTGCTGCACCTGCCTGCAGAGATCCTGCGCAAAGACCGCGCGATCGGCATCATCAACACGTCCCACAAACGGTTCTTGTATGAGAATCTCGAAGAGGTCTGTTTGACTGTGCAGCACGAGCTCAAGGACTTTGAGGTTCCGTTCTGTGCGTTCAACGGTGGCAACGATGTGTGGGTCGACATTGGCAACAAGGCGCTCGGCATCCAGGCGCTCCAGAAATACGTCCTGCGCTTTCTGCCAAAGGAGCTTCAGGGCGAAGAATTCGTACGTGTGTTCATTTGTGTGTATATGTGTACTCCAGTCTGTGCTTTGCTAACATACCTTGCTGTGTTCTCAATGCGCATCACAGACAAAGATTCAGGGGCGAGAGTGCTTGCACGTTGGTGATCGCTTCACAAGCACTGGCAACGACACGCGATCCAGAGACGCGGCAACGACGGTCTGGATCTCTAACCCGAGCGAGACGGTGCATATCATGAAGAAATTGCTCAAAGCCGTCGACGCTGCGCGCAGAGAGAAGACGCCTGCTGTTGCTAGTGCTGCTGTTGTGGACCAGCAGCTGGACGCAACCGTCGAAGCAGCGATTAGCGCTGCGACTGAGGCTAGTAAAGAGTGAGGTCGCTATCAGAGATTGGTCGCACCAGGTGAGAAGGACCTTAGTATACATTACGAGTGAATATTTGCGCACTTCAATTTAAATGTACAGTCCTCACTATGTATGTCAACTCTGCAACATTGGAAAACAAGTGGTTTGTCTCTTTTGAACTGTGGTTATTTGCTGCTACCACCTCAGTTGCCGTGCTGGCGCTCAACCTCTTGTTTGAACTCGCGCCGGAGCTCCTCAATCTCGCCCTCGAGAAGCACGTGCTCTTCGTACGCGATCTCAAGAAGCAGCGACGTGTCGTAGAGCCGCATGTCGCGCTCTTTCAGGAACCGGAAGAGCTGCATGTAGTCCTTGGTCTCTGCGAGGATGTCGTGCTGCGAGACCCGGAGGAGCGCGATTGCGAGCGCAAACACAGCTTTCGAGCCTTCAAAGATCAGCACGTCCATCATGCGGAAACTCGTTTCACTGGGGAACACCGCACAGCAGATTGGCAAGAGCCATTGCGTGACCAGCAGGAGTCCAATGTGCGGAGTCTGCAGCTGCTGCAGGTGGCGATACACTTTTGGGAGCCGCTTGCGCATGAGGAACTCGAGCACCATGCCATCGACCTGCAGTCCCGCCATACCTTTCGTGTAGTACGTTGGGAAGAACTGCTCACAGAACACCGCGAGCATCCAAAACACTTGCTCTTCGATCTCAGTAGTGGCATCTTCTCTATCTGACGATGACATTCCCTGGAGTTTGTGGAAGGTAAACAGACACAGCAAGCGTCCGACAATGAACGTCATCGACTGGCAGTACCCGAGCGACTGGTTGTGCACGGCGTAGGCGAGAAGCACGCGCTCGAGCGACGCTTGACCCTGCTTCGAGTTGATCCAGCACTGGTTTGCTGCAAACGTGCGCTGCAGGTCGACCTGGATCTGCTTTTCAGCAGCCTCAAATCTCCTGCTCACTGCAATTGACTCTTGGTGCGTCGTCTCAGACTGTTGTTGTTGGTCTGTTGCTGGTAGCTCTTCATTCCCTGCTCTATCGGCCACGCATTCACGCGAAGAGTGCGCTGATATCCGCTGCAAGAGCGACTTGAAGTACGTGTCCGGATGGCTTGCTCGCATGCGCTGTGCTCCACTCATCCGCATATAGATCACTGGACGCCATGACGCTGGCACACCGTTCCAAACCAGTAGTCGCAGCGTCTGGTTCGATCGCGCTTCATATGCACATTGCGGCGTCTCCACCAGTTGTTGGTGTTGTTTTGCAGTTGTGTCAGCTCCACCAACACAACTGCAGCAGCAATTGCTCTTCGTCGTCTCTGAGGATTCATTCCCAATAACAGTGTCGCCGTGAAACTTGTGATGGAAAGCCTGCCACCTGTGCGTCTGCCGCTTGTCCACACACCCTTGGAGCAGCTTGTAGTACGGATACGACTTACAGAGCACTTTTCTTCGCAACGACACCACGCCCGCTTTCGTCAGCGTGCGCGGATCAAAGACGCGAAAACCCATGGCGTCAAACGTGCTGTTGCTGGTACCTCTGGAGAAACTTGAGGGTCCATACGAAGAAGATCCGCTACAGTCGCTGTCATTGTCGACTTCTCCATCCTCGGCTTCCTCGTCAAAGTAGTAGTTTTTTGAACTGGAAGACTCAACCTGATCCTCGAGGAGTTCTTGGGCAGAGCTGCTCATAACCCCGAAGCGGGTTGGATGAGGAAGCGACGTGATCCCGTCCGCTAGAAACAGCGTTCGAATCAGGATCTCTCCGCGAATGGGCTCGATCTCTTGCACAGTCTTCCTAGGCGACGCCATTGACGATAATGACCGCTGGGAGATACTACTACCAACACTAGCAGCAACATTCCCAAGAGACAGCCACTGCATCTTCGCAGGAAGTCCACGCACAAAGTCCATCAGCGAAATTTTCACAACTCCCACACACGAGTCCACGCGGTAGGTCTTGTGGCGGATCTCGATCGTGAGCGTCGCGTTCGAGGCTTCGGGCACGCGGAACACCGTCGCCAAGTGGAACGCCGGGTGCTGGAACGCGTGAATGCTCCCGGAGAGCACCATCTCTTCCTGGATACTCGCGCTCTCCGTGCGTACGCGGTACAGATACTTAGGCGGCAAGGTAGTATTCCTCTTGAGCGCCATCATGGGCACGGTTTGGCGTCGCCGCGTTGGAGTCGTCGCCGTCATCAACTCGGGCATTTCCATGGTGATCATGCTGTAAAAGTGTCCGTGGTCCGCAGCAGCTTTCTGCTTTCTCGATCGCTCGTTCCGGTTGAGTGCAACACGCAAATGACGTGCCTCGAGCAGTTCAAAGTGTAGTGTGCCAATGAACGACGGCTGCTGCGCAGCGTTGGACAAGCTGCTTCGAGGGAACAGACTGAGGATCCTCTTCAAGCCTCCAGCTGCCGATCCGGTGGTCGTGAACTCTCCAAACGCCAGATTCGGCATCGAGTATGTGCTTCCTCCGTTGCGGTTCACCGCGCGCATGCGAACGAGGTACTCAGTGTCCCTCTCAAGCCCCGAGAGCCAGTACTCGCGCGCACTTGGCTGCATGCGCACGGGGAGCTGTTCCCATTTGAGGATGAAGGGTGACGCGCTCGACGGCATCATCATCACCATGGAGAGCAGCCCGCTCGCGCTCGTCAACCCCTTGGGTTTCTTGCAGTATTCGAGCTCAAACCAGATCGGCGTGAGCACTTCGCGGAGCAGCAAGTCCGCGTGGAGCTCCACTTCCCACGCGATCCCCAAGGAGCTCGAGTCGGCGCCAATGCAGTGCACTTTCGACGGTGCCGAAGGCAATTGCGATACCTGCGCCACAAAAGTCTTCACTTCCGAAGTCTTGGCAAGATCAAAAGCTGTCTGGCCTTCGCTGTTTCTCGCGATGATGTTCAGATCGTTCCTCGTGGACGAATGGTACACGAGCCACTCGCAGACTTCCATGTGACCACCCATGGCAGCGTAATGCAGCAACGAGTAGCCGTTCGAGTCGAGTGCGGACGCGGAGAACTCGAAGTTCCAGGCGTTCTCGCCCAAAAGCACCCACTGGAGCACACGCAGGCGTCCATTGTACGCAGCATAGTGCAGCAGGTTGCGACCACTAAACGACGTGATTGACATGGGCACCAATGCTGGTCCAGTGGACTTCGACGCAACACTTTCGCCGCCATTCTTTGACAGCAGTTTTGCGTACCACTGAATCACATCGAGGCACCCGTGGATCGCCGCCAAGTGTAAGATGTGCGAGCCATTCGTATCCACAACGCTGATCCCGCGCGGTTCATGATCGTACAGCAATTGCACCATTTCGAGCGTGCACGCTTTATTGCCCGACGAGATCGCGTCGTGGAACGCGGTGCGTCCGATTTGGCACTCGGCGAGCGAGTTGATCCCGTGGAAGAGCAGCGATTTCACGATCTGCATCTTCCCAAAGCGGCACGCGTGGTGAAGCAGTGTCTTACCATGTGAGTCGACGTACTGGTTGATCGGCATCACACTCGGGAGGAGGCTGGCTATTCGTTCCTCACTACTCTGGTCATTCTGGTCCTTGTGATGAAGCCCTGAGAATGCCGAAAGCTGGAGGTTGAACGCCTCCAAGAACGCGAAGAACGTGTCGCTTGCGATCGCAGCGAAGAGTTCGCTCGGCGACCAAATCGGCGGCGATGAAGCAGATAACATCGGATCCATTGTCGTTGTTGAGAGCGTAGTGATACTTGACTCGGGCTGTAAAGGTTGAATTTTCGGAGCGTCACTGGGAATAGTAGGATCAGCATTAGTTGGTTGACTGGTAGTCAAGGTGGTGATGTTCAGTGTAGCCATCTCAACGGGCACCACTTCAACGCCATAGCTCTCACTGATCGCACGTTTCTGGTACGTAGGTACATAACGTACACACAACCCATACACGTTATATTGACTCTCCATGTACTACATTCAAAGAAATAAAGAACCCCAACGCAGCCAGCACCTACCTTGACCGCTTCATCCGAGCTCCCGCGATTCAAGACTCCGCGGTATTCACTCTCCTTGCTGCTGCTGGCAGTGACGTCACCCACAGCACCGTCCACGGAAGGCGGCGGCGTCAGGATACGCGGCTCGGGCAGCATCGCGATGTCGATCGACTTTCTCGGCACAATCAGCTGGCCGCTGCTGAGTGCACGCGCGAGTCCCGCGACCTGATTGTAGCGTAGTTCAGCACAACAGACGCAGGCATCATTCCACACATAGAAAACATGGGTTAATGAGACCTGATTTACGGCAGATGAGTTTTAATAGCTCCACATATGAGAGCGCCGCCGCAAATGAGTGTGAGGCACGCTTGTAGGTATGCGGGTTCGCTTACAGCGTCTGTCTCCATGGTGGCGACCGCGTTTGTCTGTCTGTCTGTCTGCTGGCTCGCCGCCTTCTGTGGATCACTCGCTCGCTGTCGCTTGCTGCCGCTTCGCCCGCCCGCGCTTCTTCCCAGGAAGCCCAGACAGTCACAGAAAACAAACCTTTTCGTTTTTGGGTGAAAGATCAACACAAAGCACGACGTTACAAACCGGTAGTGTTACCGGTAAGCTGATACAGTGCGCGACAAAACCTTACGGACACCTCAAACAAATTGAATGAGGAAGTTTTTCCGAAGTTTTACGTTTGCGGAGCTGATTTTTGGACATGTTTTAGAGCGAACTTGGAACATTTTGTGGTGAATTTGTAGCTCGATTGAGGATCTCTGAGCTACAAGTCAGGACAATATACATTTAGAGAGGCCGACAGCATCTTAAGGACAGACAGAAACAGAGCCATTTGGGGCGATCACGCATACTTTATTGATTGTAGAGGACACAATGGGGTTGACATTGATTGTAGGTTTGTTTGTCATTATCGGATTTGACGTGGGGGCGACACAATCATGGTAAAGGCTCCAAGACTAACTAAGCTTCAGCAAGACAAGATTTTTGCGTATGTGATCATGAAAATGTCGCTCCGAGAGATTGCGAAAGCCGTCAGACGCTCGAAGAGTGTGGTGCAAGCTTTCCTGAAGGACCCGGAAGGCCACGATACGAAGAAGCGCACGGGAAGGCCACTGTTGCTGAAGGTGCACAACGGCACTCGCCTGAAGAGACTTGCTTCAACTGGAGAGTATATCATCAACCAGATCCACCAGGAGCTTGTTGTTGAAGCGAGCGTTCGCACTGTCCAGCGCGAGTTGCAGCGCTGCGACCACTTGAAATACGAGAAGCCCAACAAGTCCCCATGCATGTCGGATCGTCACATGGCGCTCCGTGTTCAGTGAGTGGAGCGCCAGATCTATCTGCGCATGGACTGGAGCTGCATGGTATTCTCGGACGAGAAAAGTTCACCCTTGACGGCCCCGATGGCTGCAAGTATTACTGGCACGACCTCCGAACTAACAAGAAGGTCACGTGGAGTCGCTATTCTGATGGGTCCGCCATGGTACGAGGGTGGGATCTTGCCCCTCGGGAAGACTCGACTGGCCTTTTTAAAGGGCAACCAAGACGCGTTCGACTACAAGCAAACGCTTACAAGCCATCTCTTCAAGTTCATTGGTGGTGTTTACGAGAGAGATTACGTTTTCTAGCACGACAACGCCAACTCCACCAAACGAACGCAACGAAGCTCTTCCTCGCGGGCCTCGACACCATGACCATGGACTGGCCAGTGCTCTCCGGAGTTGAACCTGATTGAAAACCTGTGGGGGTATCATCGCGAGGTGGATGTACAAGTATGTCCGTCAGTATTCCACCACTGATGAACTGAAAAATGCGATTGTGGAAGTGTGGGATGGTATTTCGTCTGATTTCCTTCTCAAGCTCACAAACATAATGTTTGACAGATGCTCGGTTGTTGTAAGAAGCAAAGGTAGTAAGATTGTTTATTAGACGTCCTCTGTAACGCTTTACAATCAATAAAGTATGCGTGATCGCCCCAAATGGCTCTGTTTCTGTCTGTCCTTAAGATGCTGTCGGCCTCTCTAAATGTATATTGTCCTGACTTGTAGCTCAGAGATCCTCAATCGAGCTACAAATTCACCACAAAATGTTCCAAGTTCGCTCTAAAACATGTCCAAAAATCAGCTCCGCAAACGTAAAACTTCGGAAAAACTTCCTCATTCAATTTGTTTGAGGTGTCCGTAAGGTTTTGTCGCGCACTGTATCAGCTTACCGGCAAGTTGGAGCATACATTAAATAGCGGATAAAATGAAGTTGAAGTTGCTAAATGAAAATAGAGAATGAAATGCTCTGAGAACGGACTGATCTAGAGTGGGCTATCAGAAGCGACAACTGCAGTGCGGATTTTGCCAAAGCCTACTCCTCTTTGTTATCCTCTTCATCACCATTACGCTTGCAGCAGTTCTGCTCCACATCGTCCTCATCTCGCTTCCGCGTTCCGGACTTTCAGGAAGAGCGCTTTCGTTCCGATCCGTCTCCATCTCGTTCTCTTTTTCAGATTCATCACGATTGTCGCTTGGCTCCTCTTCACTACCACCACCACTCACACCTTCACCTTCTTCTTCTTCTGTATTGCGCTGGAGCTCACTATTCAAGAGCTTGATCAGCGGTGGCATCAGCACAATGGTGCGTCTGTATGTTGACGCAAGAGACGCAGCTAGAATGAGTTCACAAGGAACCTTTCTAAATGCGCCGCGAAGCTGAGTCATGTACCCTGACCGGAGCGTTGAGCGCGTTCGGAGAAATAAATAGAGATAGAGAGTGATAGTGAGCGAGGGGCGTACGTAAAATAAAAGAGAGTACTATTATTATATATACAAGTACCCACACTACTGAAAGATTCAACAAACCGGATTAAGCCTCCTGGGAACTCCGTTGCTCAAGCCAATGGATTTGATGTCAATTTGATTCCCAAAGCGTATTGCTTTATCGTAAACACACCTTTAAGTGATGGCTTCTCCGTCACATTCCCGCTCACATTGGCATACTTCTGGTACTTGAACTCGTCGAATCGGTCTTCCGGAACAACATAGAAGAGCTGTGGAGATGCAGGATTTCCGAGAAGTTTCAGCGTTTCAGAAAGCCCTTTCTGTTTGCAAAGATGCTTGTGCGCACCGACCACCTGAATTAACTGATCTGGTTTGATGAGTGCATCCACAGACTGGAGATTTTTAGTCGAAAAGTAGGTAGAAATCGGTGTCGAGACAGAGTTCGTGCCTTTGTTGGAGTTCAAGGCTTCGTCCGGAGTCTTGGAAACAACTGTGCGTAGCTGTCAGCGTTAGACGGATTGAACACCTTCATCGTCACTATCTTTTTTTGTTCTTGGCAGTTGCCACCAAATCTTTATCACGATTCTTGATCAGGCGGCGGACGCGAAATTCACCACCTTGCGGCAGAATTGGATGCACATGTCCTTCAAACAAATGACCTCGCAGCACAGCAGGCACGCTTTCTCCATCCAATGCAACAATAATTTCGGCAAGTTTGTGCTTGTTCTTTTCGAACAAACGCTTGTAGACCAGGTTCCGCACGTATTCTGACGTGAACACAAGATGCTCGCCAGAGAAATCAAGATTTACACGTCGGTGGAGGACTCTGTGCGGTATCTGATCTTCATTGGCATCAAGTTCGCTGCATGCGTCGTGTAGGGTGCTTAATTTGGTTCTAGCAATCACCATTTCGAGATCTTGTTGTCGATCAGCATCTTGCGCGTACTCCAGCACATAGCGAGCAACAACACCCCACTGACGAAAGCAGCCATCCACGATGTGCACAGGAACACTTGGATACAGGAGCTTGTGACACTGCAATACTTCTTCCTTTGACCAGATGGGCATGTAGCGAAGTTTGGATTTTGGCTTGGTGAACTCGTACCAAATCGAGCGACGTGGAAAGCTCAACGGGATCGTTTTCGCATTACAGCCGACTGGCTTGATCGCATCGACAACGTAGTAGGTTGCCGAGTTCCCGAGAACATCAGCAAAACCCTTCCGTCCTCCTCGAATAACCACGTTGGGACGGAAGAGAACGCATCCCTCGGCTGAACCGCTTTCATACCCGACTGATGCACTCTAATGCGCTAGAAAGTACAGGATAACATAGTCGAAATACGATTTGCCGATGCCAGGAGTACCGAGGATGACGAGATTCGTGACTTCTGTTGCAACACGTTCCAGAGCCGTCTCGAGGAGCTTCGAGTAATAATCATGAACATACAGCGAAGCTCCAAACTTTCAAGTTCCAAGAAAGAACACGCCTTCTGAGAGAGAAATCGTTGCGCCAGGCTTGATTGTTGTGCTGTCACTGGTAAGCGCGTGCCACAAAGCTACGAAAACTGGTGGGTTTAAACGCATTTTTGACGACACCCAGAGACTGATACCTCCCACTACAACAATCCGATTGGTGCTCACACGATTCGCGGGTACGACCACAACAAGCGCATTCTCGTCGTCTGACAACCCGTGCTCTTTCAGTGACGCCGACGCCTTCAGAGGCTGCGATAACTAGCGCGTCTTGTCTTCAAATGCCGCTCTGATCGGGAATATTTGGAGGTTCAGCTCTTCGACCCCAGCGAGGAGATTGTAGTCGCACTTGACTTTCATGGCCTCTCGAAGCTCTGCGATGTTTGCATCGTCTGAAAGTCTCACGTACGCGGCGAAAAAGAGAGCGCCTCGCCACTTGCGTTCACAAACCAAAACCGGACCTTCCGCGCCATCGTACAGCTGCTTCGGCGCTGCTTTCTT
Organism: Pythium sp. MPC-2022a; assembly: GCA_038050625.1. Classification (NCBI taxonomy): domain Eukaryota; phylum Oomycota; class Peronosporomycetes; order Pythiales; family Pythiaceae; genus Pythium; species Pythium sp. MPC-2022a. The sequence goes on from JALBZB010000020.1 coordinate 79,741, forward strand.
CTGTTTCAATCTCGAAATTCTCACTGCTGCCGCACGAAAAGGACGCTTTTTGGTGAGAGGTTTAAGCCACCAGGATCCGCCACACCACCCAGAGGCGATATGAAAGTACAAGCGACTTTGTAGCTAACCCGCAGGCCGGGTCCCGTACCCCTCATTACACTATGGGGCCTTTTCGGCAACGGGGCCTCCCACACGATAGAGGGATAGGACACTGACTCAGCGCCCCAGGTGCTCGTCCGCTTTACTGCCTGTTCTCCGGTCAGTTGGTATTGACAGGTATCGATCCAGAGACCTCCCGATCCCCATACCAGTGTACGCTTTTTGGTGAGGCAAACATGATAGGGTTCGCATCCACCTTCGTGCAGCATGAGTGAGACCAATCTTTGAGGATTGTTTTGGCACATTCGCGCAACAACAGACCAACAACCAGTTTTCAAAAGCCACAAACTCAAAACCGGTATTACTATCGAATACCGATATCATCGGTCCTTTCTGCATTTACTTTCTTAAATCAGTAAAATTCTGGATGTCAAATCCAGAAATATACTGATTTAAGAAAGTAAAAGCAAAATATACTGATTTAAAAAAGAACTTGCGTTCTTTCTGCTTTGCTTTCTTAAATCAGTAGATTTGAGCTCCAAATTACTAAAAAAAAACCAGAAAATCGGTATTTACCGGTTTTGAACTTCACTTGTTGGTATACCAGTATACCGATCTTTTTGAAGTGAAGTTGACGTGAAAAATAGCGCGTGCCTGGGCTATTTTGGATTGCCGTGAAGCTCCGCTTTGTGTGTGATGTACGAAGGTTCTTCATTCCTGAATCGTCAACGTCAAGCGCACGATCCAGCCAAGCTCCACGCGCATTCAACATCAGGCCAGAAGACACTTAATCGACGATGAGCGCCATGAAGAGAGTTGCGGTATACTCGGCTGCGAAGCGCATGATGTCCGGCACGGCGCGCTCGCGTCCCGTGTTCAAGACCATGCTGCCGAAGGGCACGTTCGACGGCAAGATCGCATTCGTCACGGGCGGCGGCACTGGTCTCGGTAAGGGCATCGCGACCAAGCTGTCGGACCTCGGCGCGACCGTCGCGATCATGAGCCGCAAGCGCGGTGTCGTCGATGTCGCCGCCAAGGAGATCGAAGAGATCACAGGCAACTCGGTGATCGCGCTCACCGGTGACGTGCGCGACCCCGAACAGGTCAAGGCTGCGCTCGATGAGCTGGACGAGAGAGCTGGTATCCCGACCATCGTCGTGAACAATGCGTACGTATTTGAGCTGTTGCTATACTGCTTTTGCTGTTGTTACTGTTGTCGTGTTGATTGTTAACGCGATTTGCTTTTGTGACTGGATGTGAAAATAGCGCGGGCAACTTCATCTCGCCGTTTGAGCGCCTGAACGCCAAGGGCTTTGGCACGATTGTCGACATTGTGCTCAAGGGCACTGCGAACGTCACGCTGGACGCCGGTAAGCGAATGATCCAAGCTGACACGGGCGGTGTGTTTCTGAACATCACGACGACGTACGCCGAGACCGGCTCGGGCTACGTCGTACCGTCAGCTGCCGCGAAAGCCGGTGTTAGCGTAAGTGATGCGTTGGATAGAGCGATCTATTTGCCTGCGAATTCGATAGAACTAGCCCTAACAAATCTTTATTTCTCTTTCAATGAAACAGGCTCTAGTCAAGTCGCTGGGTGCTGAGTGGGGCAAGTACGGCATTCGCTTTGTGGGTGTGGCGCCGGGTCCAATCAAAACCAAAGGCGCGTTCGACCGCCTGGACCCAACTGGCGCGTTCGAGAAGCTGCTGCTCGAGAACAACCCGTCAAAACGCTTTGGTGAAGTGGACGAGCTCGCGAACCTCGTGACGTACCTGACGAGTGACTACGCGAGCTGGATGAACGGCGAGATCATCCACTTTGACGGCGGCGAGACCGTGTCGAACGCCGGCGAGTTTAACATTTTCAGCGCTGTGAGCAACGACCAGTGGGATGACCTCGAGAACGCGATCCGCCAGTCCAACGAGAAGAGCAAGAAGGACGCCGAGAAGTAAGGCAACGCAACGCAACCATATCACACAAATTCACACACATGCGCGCGCGCTCAACGCATTTAGTAAACAGTAAATAATTCAGCTTCTATGCATTGCAGCAATTACTTCTGTATGAGTCAAGCGGAAATGCGATACGTCTCTGATGGTGATCAGCTGAGCGAATGGATTCCCTCTATAAACGCATCAATCTTCACGCCTGCACTTCAACTTGAGCTATGTGATTTGAAAGGCAGTAGAATTTTCTACTACCTTTATATTCACACAACCTGCATAAAATTATACCACGTCAAGATAACATGAATATTATATAGCTGTATAAATGAATGTATAAAGAAATTACCCCGCATTTTCGTTTTGTAAATTATATCATTTTGACAAGGGTAGAGCGCTCTATTTTGAGGTTTTTCCCATTTTTGGAGCCCGAAAGGACACACATACACACACATACAACGTACCAAAAACAGGAAGGTGGATGGCATCCACAACGATGGCGGCGTTCAAGCTCACGCCGACCGAGAGCCTGCGCGCGTGCGGCATCCTGGAGGAGTCGCTCGAGAAGCTCAGCTTCCTCGGTAGCATCACCCCCGACATCCTGCAGCACCGCGAGGAACTCTCGCAGATCGTCGGCGAAGAGATCTCGCGCATCATCCAGGAGCAGCGCCTGCTCGAGACCAAGTATGAGAAGCTCATCGCGCAGCGCACCGTGCTCAAGGTATGTATACGTTATGGCCAGTGTCTGGGCTATTAGTGCTGATAGCTCTATGAATTGTGTTGCTTGCGTAGGGGCTCGCGAACAAGTCCAAGTTCAAGGAGAACCAGCGCGAGATTCAGGAAGTGAGCCGGCTACTGCGCGAGTCGACCAAAAGTCTATGTCGCAACCTCAAGGAGAACCCAAACTTTGCCGGGAACCTCGTGAAGATCCAGCAGGAGCGCGAGAGCCTCGTGGAGCTCATGGCGCAGACGCTCGCGGAGCTCAAGAAGCACGGCACGTTCGACACGTTGCTGACGTACGTCGCTGATGGGAAGAGCACGCAGGAGAAAGCGCACGAGATCCTCAAGAAGGAGAAAGAGGCGGTGGAAGAGGTGAAGAAGCTCACGTCGGAGCTCGGACATGAGAAGATGGAACATCAGAAAGAGGTCGCTGAGCACAAGACCACGATCCTGCAGCTCAAGGAGCAGCTGCTGGCGGTCAAGTCCAAGACCCAGATCGACATCCGGTACGCGCGCAACGAAGCCAAGGCCAAGCGCAGCAGCACGTCGCGCATGTACCACCAGCTGATCGAGGAGCAAGAGGACAAGATCAAAGACTTGCAGGGCAAGTGCGCGATGGAGAACCGCGTGCACGACGAGACCGTGGGGTTCCTCAAAGACCGGCAGGACCAGCTCCAGGCGGAGTTCATGGAGTGGACGACAAAGTACCAGAAGGACACGCAGGCGAAGCAGCAACAGTTACAAACTTTACAGCAGCAGAAAGCCGCAAACGCTCAGAAACTCGATATCTTCCAGAAGCGCTGGAAGGACGAGATGGCGGCGATCCAGATGAAAGAGGAAGAGCGCAAGCGACTGCTGGAGCTCGAGGCGCTGCGAAAAGAGGAGCTCAAGGCGCAGAACACAGCGGCGCGCATCATCCAAGTAGCATACCGCGCGCACCTGGCGTTCAAGGCCGAAAAGAAGAAAGCGACCGAGGGCGAGAAGAAGGGCAAAAAGGGCGGCAAGAAGAAAGCCAAGAAGTAGTACTGAAGTTTTTGCAAGGCGATTTGGTTGGTGTCCATGTCCATGCAAAGATGCATGGCAGTGTATTTTATGATACAATTATAAAACAGAGGCGAGGTGACTTGCTACAGTAGTCTATCGCTTGACGCCCTGGTTCTCAGCCTTGGCGAAGAGGTCGTCGTACTGGTGCGACTGG